>APFE031370164.1:162527-271416 GCA_000404065.3 Pinus taeda | reverse complement strand
TTTCATCTCAGAATTAGAGGCTTATTTCGAATAACCATGGAAACGGAAGTTGAACCAACATCGGCAATAGAGAAATCAAGATATTTCAATCGCATGGACGAGGCCTTCGGCATCCTATGTTTATCTATTTCTCCCGAACTGCTATTTCATGTTGAATCATGTTCAACTCCAAATGAGGTATGGAAACTTTTGGAAGGATTGTTTGGAAAACATGATGAAAGATGGCAATCTTTTCTCTTTTCTCTTGGTCACAGTAAAGTTGATTCTATTTTGCAACTTACGCATGCAAATGAAGAAAAGAGTGTAAAGTTTGACGAAGATATTTCGCATGAACCAGTAGATGAACTTGTTACCCAGTTTCCATCACCACTCATGGATGAGTATGCAGATGAAACTTCAGACCAACATTCTGATGACGATGAGTCTCTTCCTGTGACCCCTTCTTATGAAGAAGCAAATGGGCAACCTGAATGGGAAGCCGCCATGGATGAGGAATATAATTCTCTCATTGAGCCTCCCGGAAATCAAGACTCAAAGGACTATAAATTTGAGAACGATTCAGTGAAGGGTTATCAAAATACAGATGAAGTCCTGATGGATGGTGATGTGAGCGTCGTAGAAGGAGAATTCCTGCACCTGCTGGAAACAGAGGAATTCGGTCTAGACTCAGAGGAAAATATGCAGAAGTCAACTTTGAAGGACGGCACAGCAGATTCAAAGGAAGATATGGATCAGCTAACTTCCATTCTGGCTGAACTTGGAGAAACCGAGTTGAAGCAAATGAGCCATGTCTCCGACAGTAAGACTCGGGCCAAAACACTGGAAGTTGAAGAGACTGAAGATCTGATGCAGAAATGGGGATTGAACAAAAATGTATTTAAGAACTCTTCCCGAAACTCAGATCCCATTGATAAAGCCATGAAGAAACAGATGAAGCGGCCGCCTGATCTCGGAGATGGGTTGGGCTCTCATGTGATGCAAGTGCAGACCAGAGATGGAGGTATGCTTGTTCCAATGAACCCTGCGCACTTTCGGTCAGGGGCGCGATTAGTGATGCACATGTCGAAACCAGTACTACTCTCGGCTGAAATGGGTGATACTGCTGTTGAAATTCTTCAGAATATGGCGGGCATTGGCATAACCCATATGACTTCCCGAGCAATGGACTCCATGCCGTTGGACGACATTGCAGGCAAGACTGTGGAGCAGATTTCCTTCGAAGGGATAGCCAGCGCTATCACTAAGAGCGGGTACTCTGAACAGAATGCGTTGGCTGAGATGCCTGAGATTCAGCGTGGGATACGGTTGATTCTGAGTCTCTGCCTCTCCGAGGGATTCGATACGTTCCCCACCTTGCTGTGCGCGGACGGGTGCAGCATGATTGACAGACGAATGGCAATATACAGTTACCCGATCGAGATTCAGGCCCTTTTCTTCTTCGCCCTCAGTTGTGCACGAACCCTGCTGAAGCCCGAGGGCACCGGGAAAGAATTTATCGAGCGAATCCACAAAAGGATGCACGCCCTGAGCTACCACATGCGCTCTTATTTCTGGCTCGACTTCCTGCAGCTCAACAATATTTACCGTTACAAGATGGAAGAATACTCTCACGCTTCCATCAACAAATTCAATGTCATCACGGACTCCATTCCCGATTGGGTTTTCGATTTCATGCCCATGCGGGGCGGTTACTTCATTAGGAACGTGAGCCCTGCGCGCATGGATTTCAGATGGTTTTGCCTCGGGAACTATGTAGCAATACTTAGTTCGCTGGCTTGTGGATGCGAGCAGATCGAGGGAGCTTATTCGCTGGTCTTCTTGACAGAGGATAAGTTGGTCGCCGTCTGTGACCCGCACGGATTCCGCCCACTCGAGATGGGCTGGCGGTTAAACGGGGCCGTGGTGTTTGCATCTAAGACATGCGCGCTAGATCTAATTGAGGCCGAATATGAGCGCGAAGTGAATCCGGGCGAGGTCGTTGTGATGGACAAAGACGGCATGAGAAGCTTGTGCCTGTTGCCGCAGAAGCAACGAAAAGCCTACGTGTTCGAGCACATATACTTCGTGTTCCCCAGTTCAATAATCTTCGGGTGCTCCGTCTACGAGTCCCGCTACGAGTTCGGGCAGATATTGGTGGAGGATGCGCCCGCGGACTGCGATGTCGTGATTGCGGTGCCCGACTCTGGCATCGTGGCTACGCTGGGTTACGCCGCCAAGGCCCAGCTGTCGTTCCAGCAAGGGCTCATCTGTTTGCACTACGTGGGCTGGACCTTCATCGAGCCTTCTCAGAAAATACGAGACTTCGGTGTGACGCTGAAGCTGTCGCCAGTCCACGCCGTACTGGAGGGAAAATGCGTCCTAGTCGTGGACGACTCCATTGTCAGAGGCACCACGTCTTCCAAGATTGTGAGACTGATCAAGGACGCCGGCGCGACAAAAGCGCATGTGAGGATAGCCAGTCCTCCCATTATCGGCTCCTGCTATTACGGCATGGACACGCCCAACAAAGAGCAGCTGATATCTCACAACATGACTGTCGAGCAGACCCAGAAATTTTCGTTTGAGCTTCTTATTTCGAGGGCTGGAACAGCCTAGGAAATGTCTCAGAGGACGCTCACCTGCACCTTGCTTGGCAGGGCAAAGGGGCTCTTGTTAGACGCAACGGAACGTTACCGTGAGCTTGCGGAATAGTGTTTGTATTTCGGAAAGACTATGCTGGCTAAAACAGAAGAAGGAGGCAGCGCCGATGGTGATTCTGTAAAGTTTTTAAACCAGGCTTTTGAGATTTGCTCGGAAGCTCTTGTGAAATGCCTGGCGAAGTCCAGCGAAAGAATTTTGCTGGAAAACGTGAGGCTCAAAACGCTTCAGTATCTTTCTGCGGCTCATCTTCAGGCGGGAAACTTTGGAAGCGTTTTGAAATGTGCGGTCGTTCTCAAAGACGAGTCGGATCATCCGATGACTCCGTTTCTGGCTTTGAATGCATACATAGGGTTGGGTCTTAGCGGCTCTGCCACGTCTGACCGTAGTTACGCAATAGAGTCACCGTGTCAGCAATCTTGACTGCTTAGCAGTTGTCTTTTTTCTATTTTTGCATTATATTTTTTGAGGGGGGTTTTCTTCCCACTGGGTTTTCTCTCTTTCCTCATTTTTATGCATTGTATATGGGTACCTAAAATGGCCGTGTTGCCGGGACTCATTCATTTTGCATCACACTCACCTAAGTTATGCTTAAGGGGGGTGTTGATGTACATGCACTTAGATTAGCTCCAGTTAACTTATTGCTTGCATGTGGCACATGTACACAAGATAAAGCACACTTAGCTTTAGCTTTAGTGATTGCATGTACAAGCTTTAGTTAGCTTTAGTTATTGCATGCACAACTAAGCTTAACTTAGTTGCTTTTATGTATATATTCTAAACCAATATTGTAGAATAAATGGATTTCATTCTTTTCTCAATTCTTGCTCGCTTCCTTCCTTCTCTTGCAAGCTTGTTTATTGTTTTGCAAATCTAGATCAGTGCATCTTAAAATTTTACAGTTAGTGATACTCACTAAACGCTGGACAGTGAAAAGATCAAGTGCATTAGTTACATTTCCTTGCACCATTTTACGATTAACGCTCCATCGAATCGACGGACAGTGCGTGAGTGCTCTAACGCATGCCTTCACTCTTGACAAACGCTTTAGCGCGCTGCCCTTCACCGTCGACAAAAGAATTAGCACGCTGTCTAACCATCCTTTCTCCGGCATTAGCAAAAGTCAAACAGGATTCAAATTTTTTTAGGAGATCACTAGGTATTTTGTTTTATGCCCTTTTATTTCAAAAAGTTTGCATAGTTCATGAAATAAACCTTATGATATTGATATGCCCTCGTGAGAATATGAGGTATTCAAGAAGTTGATTTTTTTTAAAGTGTTTTTAAAAAAAAAGGAAGGGTTTGTTATTTTGTTAAAGTTTTTTTTTTAAATAAAATTTTGGAAAGAAAGAGGTGTATTGGATTTGTATTTTTTTTAAAGGTTTTTTTATAAAAGTTTGGGTAGGAAAAAGATTTTAAAAAGAGGTTTCAAAGAAAAGGTGAACATTTTGCATTCAAAGAAATGGCCTCTTTTAGTGCTTTGCCACAAATCCCAATTTTGTTTGGCAAAAATTATGAGCTTTGGTTTTCGAGAATGTGACGTTCCTACAAGCCTTAGAGTGTTGGGATACACTTCAAACTGCATATGTAGAGCCAACTCAAGAAGCATGGGCATCCATGACTAATAATCAGAGGAATGCAGCGGATGAACTCAAACAATAAAGAACACAGAGCCAAATGTTGGATTGAAAACTCTGTTGATGACTCTATTTTCAACAAGATAAGAGGTACATCCACAACACATGAAGCTTGGGAAATCTTGAAAGTTGTGTATCAAGGTAATGATAAAGTGAAGACAGTGAAATTACAAACATTGAGATCACAGTGTGAAACCCTAAAGATGGCTAACACAGAAAATGTGGATCAGTTCATGACAAGGGTTGTGACAATAGTAAATCAAATCAAGCTCATCCGTGAAACCATTTCGGATGAGAAAATTATTTAGAAAGTCCTTTGAATTTTTCCTAAGAAATTATTTAGAAAGTCCTTTGAAGTTTGCCTAAAAAATGTGATATGGTTGTAACCGCCATTTTGCAATCCAAGGATCTTACAACTTTCTGAGTAGAACAATTGACTGGATCACTTTTAGCACATGAAACAAGACTCAACTTAATAGAAGATTCCATGGAACGAGCTTTCAAAGCACAACTCTCTTTTGGCAGAGGCAGAGGTAGAGGATATAGAGGTAGTGACAAGTGAGGCAGAGGCCGAAGCAGAGGCAGATCAAAACATCATGCAACAGAGCAGTGGGGAACTCCACAAAATCAAACTTAAAGAAGCAGACCCTAGAGAAAATATAATGTCCAGTGTTATTACTACAAGAAATTTGGGCATATGAAAATGAATGCAAAAGGAAGTAGTCAAATCAACACAGAGGGAAAGTCCATATCTCCAACAATGAACGAGAATCCTTCAAAACAATGTTTCTTTCATGCAATCTTTTAGAAGACACTCACAACAAGGATCTTTGGTTGTTGGATAGTGGTTGCAACAATCATATGACAGGTAACAAAAATCTTCTTTCTTATCTTGATGCTTCTATAACATCAAAAATTACTCTTCGAGATTGTTCTTGCATCAAAGCTGAAGGAAAACGTATTGCTCCTATTCTTACTAAACAGAAGCAACAAAATCACATTCCTAAAGTTTATTATGTTCCAAATCTGAAGCATAACCTCATTAGTGTAGGACAACTGATGGAACATGGTTGTGATGTAATATTTCAAGGGAACACATGTTATATCTATAAAAAACCGCCCAATAGAAGACTAATAGCTAAGGTTGAAAAAACCAAGAATACAATGTATCCTTTGACTCTTATAAGTCGAAATATTTCACAGTATTTTGTACACAATGTGTCAAGAATAGATGAGTCTCAGCTATGGCATTCTAGATATGGCCACATACCATTCAAGAGTCTAAGTGAGCTTCATAATAAGTCAATTTTCATTGGTATGCCTACTATGTATTAAAAAGACTGTAATTATGAAATTTGTGTTCTGTCCAAGCATAAAATAGACAACTTTTCCACATCTTCCTCTAGATCAAAAGAGCCTTTAGAGCTTGTCCATATAGATATATGTGGTCCAACGCAAAGAGAATCTATTGGTGGTAGTTTTTATTTTCCGACATTCATTGATGATTCTAGCAGGAAGACATGGGTGTATTTCCACAAAAATAAATCAGATACATTCTCAAGGTTCAAAGAATTCAAAGCAAAAGCGAAAAAGCAGAGTGGAAAGCCTTTGAAAGTACTCAGATCCGATAGAGGAGGACAGTACATCTCAAATCACTTCAAAGCATTTTGTGAATAGCAAGGAATCATAATGTAGAGCACAACAAGATATACTCCACAACATAATGGAGTATCAAAAAGGAAAAATCAGTCAATCAGGAACATAGCCAGATGTATGCTTCGTGAGAAGATGTTGTCAAACAATTATTCTAAAGCAGTTTCAACAACAGTGTATGTTCTCAACAGATCTCCAACAAACACTTTCCAAGATATAGTTCCTCAAGAAGCATGGGATGGTTAAAAGCTAAATGTATCTCAATTTAGAATTTTTGGATCGATAGCATTTTCACATGTTCATGAGAAGCTAAGAAATAAGCTTGATGATAGGAGTGAAAGATGTATTTTTGTAGGCTATAGTGAGTAGTTAAAGGCCTATAGACTTTATAATCGTGTTACAAAGAAGTTTGTTTTAAGTAGAGATGTAAAAATTTTTGAAAATAAATCTTGGTCTGATCAAGTTGATGAAGCTTCAAGTTGGTCTTTTTATCCACCACAACCACCAAGATTGCAAGTTGAAGAAGAGCCATACCATTCCGAAAATGGTACATCATCAAGTAGTGAATCCAGCAATGATTCAACATCTTCAGAAGACAATCAGAAAACAAGAATCATCAAAGAAATATATGAGCAAGAGCATGAGTTTAACTAGCATAATATGTTTTCATTTCTTTCATCTCAACCAACTCATTTTGAAGAAGCAGTTAAAGAAAAGCATTTGGCGGATGCAATGAACCAAGAATCAGACTTCAGAATTAGTTGATCTCCCAAGAAACAAAAACAGAATTGTTGTAAAATGGGTATATAAGACCAAGTTGAATGAAAAAGGAGAAAGTGAGAAACATAGCGCAAGATTGGTTGCCAAAGGATTCTCACAACAGTTTGGTGTCGACTATGGTGAAACCTTTGCTTCAGTTGCAAGGTTAGACACTGTCAGAACCATTTTGTCCACAAGAGCTCAACACAAATGGAAGATCTATGAGCTTGATGTAAAATCTACTTTCCTAAATGGTATATTGCAGGAAGAAGTTTATGTAGAGAAGCCTCCTGGTTTTGAAGTTCTAAGATAGCAACATAAGGTATAGATATTGAAGAAAACCTTGTATTGTTTGAAAGAAGCTCCAAGGGCTTGGTACAGTTGCATTGACACCTATATCATCAAAACTGGTTTTTTCAGAAGTAATCATAAGCCAACTTTGAATAAAAAAATGCATGAAGGTACAATTCTAATAGTATGCCTTTATGTAGATGATCATCTTTATAAAGGAAATATGATGTTAGAAGATTTCAAAGCAGCAATGCAAAAAGAGTTTGATATGACAAATCTAGGAGTCATGAAATACTTCTTAGGCATTGAAATTCACCAATCTGCTAATGGAATTTTTGTCTATCAACAAAAATATTCCAGTAATATCATCAAAATGTTTAGAATGACCAATTGCAAATCTATGGGTACGCCAGTTTCTCAAGGCCCAAAACTAAGCAAAGAAGATGTAGCACCACCGGTTGATTCCATACTATATAAAATTCTATTTGGTAGCTTGTTATATCTCACTTTAACTAGACTTGATATTATGTTTGCAACAAGTTTTGTCTCTAGGTTTACGCAGTCACCTAAGATTTCTTATTGGAAGGTTGTAAAAAGGATCTTAAGATATATTGTTGGGATAATAGATTATGGTTTGTTATATACACATTCTGAAAATTGTTCACTTTCAGGTTATATAGACAACGATTATGCTGGGAGTTTGGATGATCACAAAAGCACCTCAAGGTATGCTTTTCATCTTGGAACCAATCTGATTTCATGGGCATCCAGGAAGCAGACAATTGTTTCAATATCTTCTGCAGAGGCAGAATATGTAGCAGCAAATTCTCCACCTTGTCAAGTTGTGTGGTTAAGAAGATTATTAAAAGATATTTCAAATATTTAGAAGAATCCAACTCCAATCTACTGTGATAATAGCTCATCTATTTCCTTATAAAAAAATCATGTTTTCCACAAAAATAGCAAGCACATTGACACTCGTTTTCATTTCATTCGTGAGATTTTCAATTTTGGGGACATAGTACTTTCTTTCTGTGGTTTGAAAGATCAACTAGCAGACATTTTCACAAATCCATTGGGCAAGAATGTATTTGAATTTCAAACAAAACAACTAGGCTTTATAAGTGTCACTACATGTAACAATTAAGATTAGGAGGGGATGTTGAGATATTAATCTCACTGTCAGTTAGTTGTTGGTTAGGTGCCATCACATTTAATTCTATTGTCTCCTAAGTGTCATAAGAAATTTAATCTTACTTTACTTCTACTCCATAGGTGTCGAGTTTTACTTTAGTTATTTATTATTGATGTTTACAATGTAATCTATTTAGTCATTCAAAATATTGAGAAGAGCAATATCTGCTCCAGTTTTTAGTTTTCATTCTTCCTCACAAGAAATATCACAAAGATAATTTTTTCTAGTTAAAAGAAACAATTATCACCTTTCAGCCTAAACCTTGAAACCATTAAACCTGAAACAAAGTCAAAAAAGTCTTGGCAAACTTAATTGCTGCATGTAGCATTTGTAATACAATATTGAATTCGTTATACCAACTTTTTTAGATTTCCATCCAGCTTCACCAACCTTGGGGGAATTGAGGCCATTTGTATAAAGACAAATTCCGTTTTTTTGTTGTTGTAAAGATGTTGAATTTCTATCTATTGGGGGCAAATACTCATATGTTAACATTTTTGTCTTTTTTAGGATAGGAATTTCCTGGTAATCCTGTTGTTCCATTGATGTAACTCTTTGTTCCTTGATTTAATCTATGTTTCATTTCTGAAAAGAAAAACAACAATGGATAGAAAAATACATTGCCATAGTTATAATAGGAAATATAATAGGATTTTAAACAATGTTCCACCAAGTTTCTGGGACAGTGAAGCTCCCGAGCATGATATTCACAAGGGCGTATATAAGCAACCCAACGTTTATAACAATTTCGTGGAAATGGGAGACACTGGAGTCATAAAAATTATAAAATTATTAAAAATTTAATATATAACAAATAAAATAAAATCCCAACAATATTTTAATAACTAAATAGTAAATCTTAATAATTCTAAAATGTACATCTCAATTGATACTAGACCATTATGAATTACAATTTCCACAATGTACATCTAAAATTAAATTAAATTCATTATCTCGCATTATGCCATGTTGCATCTAAATTCATCATTTAACATTATGCAAAGTACATCGAAATTAAATTTATCATTTAATAATTAAAATTATGCAATGCATATCTAAAAGTGAATTCATCATATGATAATGACATTATGTTATGTTATGAAAACTAGACCAGTCATCTAGTAGAACCCCAGGCTGGGTACAGTCTCAAAACCAAACAGAAACTAGTAAAAAAACTGAACCAAAGAATAAGTCAACCAAAAACACATAAAATATTAAAATTTTAAAGAAAAACATATATATTGAAATGCATCCATATGAATCCAAACTATTTATGCACAAATAAGTAAAATTTATCATTTATATGGTATGTAAGGGTGCACGTAACCAAAATAGCACCTAATGCAAACCATCTCTGAACCAAAAATGCGTCAACAAACAAGTTCCACATGGCCTCTAGCATACAAAAAAAAAAAAAACATGCTACAACAAATACTTACATATCATCAAAATTGTTGCCTATATTGGGATCTTTGTCATCAATATCACCCTCTATGCATGAAAATAAGATAGAAAAAGCATAGCATGTCAAGTCAATATTTTGTTTGAGTGATGGGTACTCTTTTTAGTTGGCTCATCCTAGAGAAGTTTTGACAACTAATGCCACTAACATCAAGGTATGTAGAGGGTTTGGTTCTCTTGGTTAGACACTAATTCCATACGCTCGTACATGACAAAATCCAGTGGAGCATTGTAATCTCCCCAATCCTGATATCCTAGAAAACTGTTAAGTTCAGTAGATTTTGAGTGAGATCTAAAATTCTAGTTTCTCCATATAAAATCCAATAAGGTCAAAACAAGTCTCAAATATCCTAAGTGATTTCCTGGTAATGTTAAAATATTAAGTAAAAGGATGAAAATGAAATATAAAGGAGAATGTCACTTTTATTTTAAAAATTTAACATTGCCATGAATTGCATAGCATTAATAGGGCAATATGGTCAAATACTAGGTTTCCCCTATCATAATCTTTTTTTTTTTGAAAAAAAAATGCATTCAAAGGTCCTTGGCAATAATGTACAAAATCAACAACCCCTTTTGTCACCCCACCCCCTGCCGAATACCCACCCCGTGCCGAATACCCATTCCCCTTAGAGCGGAAACATGTTCACTCACTAGGGAAATGTTTCCCTCGACAATTCCCTAGGTTTCCCCAAAAAGGGGACTTGGGGAAATGTTTCCCTAGGAGTGTCCCTATCCTAGGAGCGTGGGGGCATTATCCCCACCATCTAAACACGTCACCATGGAACACTTTGTCTAAATCTCAAGCCTTACTAAGAGTACACAAGTATATGCAACATATAAAAGATCTAAAAGACATTGTCATGTTAAAAGATAATGATTCAACATTCTCTAACATAACCAAATAAAATAGATATAAGAATAATTTAATACTACATAAATGTTGTTAACAACTTAACTTGATGTGATCTCTAGATTTTCGTCCTTTTCTTATCTCATTTACCACTATTTTTCCTTATGGGTCCCTTATTTTGCAATAATATTTATATTTACATAGAAAGGTTTCCTTCATTTATTTATTCTATGTTCCAATGGACTCTCCTTCCAACCCCATAAACCACATCAACGCAAGACCTTTTAATGTGGATGAAAATAATTTTTTCTCTTCCATCACTAGCCATAGCCACAACATAACTTCAATTTAAGTAATAATGCCTTGCATACTCATCACGAAAATCATGAATGAGTAGCCGAATAGCCTACTTATTACATAAACTTGCTTACTAGTTCATCTATGTGAATCACATATGTATTAGTAAGCAAGTCTATGTAATGGTTTATAGCGGTCTTTGTAAAGTATGTACCTACTAACTCCAATAGTTGGAGTGTGTAATGTAACTTTGATGAGGCATGTGTACCCTCATAAAGTTCATGGTAATCTTAAAACCACTTTGTATGTGTAGTGTTAGTTTGTGGTAAGAGAAAAACCATGTGCAAGAGTGAAGTGGACAGGAATTCATGTAGGCATGGTTTAGGGTTAGCCAACAAAACCCTTGGAATGGTTTAGGGTGAGTCGAGAAAATCGTGGGCCTGGTTAATTAGGTGTGTGGTCAGCCTTGGTGGCTGAATTGAGTTCCTTGGTGGCAGAGTTGAGCCTCCGTGGCTGTGTTGAGCCTTCGTGACTGTATTGAGTGCCTTGGTGGCTGAGTTTACCCTTCGTGAATTTTTTAAGCCTTCGTGGTTGAATCGAGTGCCTTGGTGGCATAGTTGAGCCTTGGTGGCTGTGTTGAGCCTTAGTGGCTAAGTTGAGCCTTAGTGGCTAAGAGCCCTTGTTGGCATGGTTGAGGGTAATCCAATAAAACCCAGAGCATGGTTATGGGAAATCTGATGAAACCCATAATGATGATGGTGGGGGATTCGTAGGTACAGGTACATATATGCAATCATAATCGTTGACAAAACCATGTATGCGAAGGGAATCCTAGTAGACAGGCAGTAGCAGTGCTTGGGCATCCATACATTATGGTAGATGGTTATTCCTTTATATGGATGTTGACATATTTTTTTGTCATGTTTGACCACAAGTCAACATTTCATATTAAGATCAAGATAAGTATTCATTAAAGGGGTGACTTGGAAATATAATTCCTAGTTGTCTTGGTTGTGATTCTTTCTATCTGGAGGAGTCTATTCCTATTCCTTAGGGTTGCTATATCTAGATGTTCCTAGATTGGTGTGTGGTTGAGATATTCTCTCAACTAAGTGATTGTGTGTCAAACATAGTCTACCTATGTTGAGAATGCACTAAACGTATTGATATGTAACCTTATTTGATGTGAATATAGATTAAGTGTCCATGCTGAAATTTTAGGTGAAAGCGTAAGTAGTTATTTATTAACCATTGTATTCAATTTTTTCTGGTGCTGCATAGATCAAGGACACAGGCACATGAGGGCTAGAGGGTGACTTGAAACATTCTCAAGATTGTAAAAAAGGTCTGACAAGAGCACGGAGACATACAGGACAGATTTGGGGATTCCTAAACTTCTATTAGAGGATATGTTTGAACAAATGGGTTGATGGGACCAAGTACATCCCTCAGAGTGGAGTCAGAGCATTGTTATTTCTTTTAGGAAGGAACACATTAATTATTTACACATTGGCTTATTATCATAGGAGATATGGAGAAGGAATATATCGATGAGGACCTTGATGGGAAAGAAGGGAGATAGTATAGAGGGGCATACAACTATTTTTAGATACTATAAATTATTTTTTTCAAGTGTTATATTGTAGGCAACTCGTCCAGAATGGGCTTGAACATAATAAATGAAACTCAAAGGTGAGGAAAATAGGTTCCTCATCGATTGTGACAATAAGATCCAATATAATACCAAGCTACTAGCATTTTTTGCAGGGACTAGACAAGCTTACTATAAAGGAAGTTGATGAAATATTGATTGGATTGGAGGGAGAACATAGTGGAAGGGACGAGATTGGACGGTCCAATTACTAATTGTCTAGATATAGGGATTAGTAGAAGCGAGGTATTTCGATGATCCAATTACTAACTATATGGGATAGCGATTAGGAAGTAAGTGAAAATAATAGGACATTATTACTCTTGGGACTCTTCCTTTTTGAATATTTGGCTTTTGCAATCAAGTGGATGTTAAGGTACAAATTTTATGGTATAGAGGGGAGTTGGCGTTATGATATATCCTACACATGTTCCTAAGAGGGTAGACCTTACACAAATTGTCCTTTTCAGTTGGGACTGGGGCACGAGGCTTGTTTTTAGCCACTATTGCTGAAATTTTTGTAACTGCTCTTGGTGACAGATAAGTAGTTGGGAGTCCTTTCGTGGTAGAGAAGACACATTTATATGCTGAAGTGACATCTAGGATTGAAGAGGGCCCAATGTGAATAATATATATTTAGCTATAGACACACGATGGACATGTTGGTACTATTTCCCATCTGTCATGATGAGTTGATGGACATTACGATACAAGTTGAGTGGGAGGCCAAAACTTGTAAAAGCTCCTCTTCTCACATCCATACGCAATATCCATTGTGATATTTTGAGAATCTTCCCTATAGAGGTGAGGATTGAAGTGCACAAACCTACAAGATGGTGGCGGTTTTTGTGGCATGTAAACAACTCAAGGCATTGAAGCTGGTCTTGGGGGAGCCTCCCCTCATGCTCGGGGTAGACTCATACTGGGTTAGCTTGGAATGACTGAAACTAAAGGCACTGGGTGGAAGGTGGCACCATTTTAGGATGACCGGTGATCAGATGAAGCACTGGGTGGTGTTTTGGTGGTTCTTGATGCTTAAATATCGTCCAAAGATTAGCCTTTTTTCAAATGGATGGATACGTTTCCACTTCCTCTCATCTGAGGACTCGCAACTCATTTTCGCGTCTTTTTTGGGTGAGGGAAGAGGGATTCTGGTGTTACAACATTGGTGAGTAGGATTTGACCCTTTTAGGGAGACCACGAGGTGGAACCTAGTCTGGGCCAAGCTCTCAAGGCTACCTCTGAAGCTCTGGAATGAGGTAAACATTGGGAACATTAGTAATAGAAATAGAAATATTTACTTTTGGGATGACAGGAGTTGTGGACAACTGGATAAATGAATGGCTTGGGTACGGGTTGAAATCGATTTTAGGAGGGGATTATTGGCAGATTTAGAATTCATATGGGCTTCTTCTTCATTTAACATCTCCATTGACTATTGGGGGATCCCCTTCCATTGTCTAATTTGTCACGAGACTTGACACCTTAAACAAGTTTGACCTTGGAGATTCGAGATGGGCGTTGCTCATAGATCGTCTAAAAATGAGTCCAAGGAAGAGATGGATGCTGAGGTTTCTTCCCCAACGCACTCAACAAACACTAAATAAGTTGGATTAGGTAATTCTAAGCAACAAATATTTGATGATTTACTTTCGAATCATGAATCTAGTTGATATTTGTCTCATGAATATGGGGAAAATATAGGTTTGGGTGGGGTGCCTATTATTTTGGATACTACCTTTGTTAGTGACCCCTCGGTTCGTTGAAATATCGAGATTCCCAATATTGAGTCTATTTCTCAACTCTTAGGGGGGATTTCAATGGAAACCAAATATACTCACAATCCAGTCCACACATCCATTAATGGACCTTTCTCCCGGAAGTCTTTTGTGCATTCCACAGGAGTCATGTCATTGTCGAATAAAGAATTGGAGGAACTATTTATAACCTCATCATATGGTCTAGATCCCCTAGAGATTAGGAGGTCCTTTGCCTAGTATGAAAATAGGAAGTGGTGAAATCATACCCAGGGCCGTAATCCATCAAGAAGAAGCAGATTGTAAAATATAAGAAATTTTCTAAGTACAACCAGTCGGTCCCCTTCCTTCTAGAATTGGGTGATCCAGCGGCAGTTGACCTACTAGAAGAGTCTGTACAAACTAGTGGGATGCCACGAAAAGGGGAAATCCATTATGATAGGGTCTTTCGAGGGGATGAACCTGATACACAGGTGCCTCTGTGATCATTTTTTCACTGAAAATTAGGGGCTTGGGTGTGGCCCACAAAATTGCGGCATTCAGGGAAATGGTCTGGGTACATAACCCCTCTATTATATTTTTACTGGAAGCTGTGTGTAACTGTGAGAGGGAATGGGCTTATATGTTGTCTGTTTGTCCCAGCTGGTATGTGTGTGCATCAGATGCATGTGTTCATTCAGGTGGTTTGGCAGTGATGTGGAACCCCATTTCTCTTTCCTGGCATATTGTATTGATGTAGGCATTCTCTTGACATGTTATCTGATGGGATTAACTCATAGAATTTGATTCATAAATATTTATGCCCCATATGCTGGCAGGAGAATATTTTGGGAGAATTTTACAATATTAGATATCCCGGGTTTAGACTCTATCGTTCCATCTGGAGACCTCAATTTTATTATGGGTATATAAGAAATTTTGGGGAAAATACGTTCAATAGACCCTCTATCCAATTTCTTTGGGGATCTAAACTCATTTGATTTGATGACTGCATTGGGATGGAGGGTGTATCGAAGCGACTTGATCACTTTCTCATTAGTAACTCTTTAGTTGGGCTATTGAAGGGAGTCTCTTTGTCGATCATCACTTCCTTTATCTAAGACCACCATCTGATTCTGTTGTCATCGGAGGGATGGGGAAAAAGGGGCACTTCCCCTTTAAATTTGACTCCACTTGGTTATTGGAAGAGGTGTTGAATACTATGTTGCATGAGGTTTGGGGCCAACCAATCAGCAATGGAATAGGTGGAAAGATGGTGAAAATTGTTGTAAAGCTCTGGATATTAAAAAAAGGAAGCATGATCATGGAGTAAAAAGAAAGAAGAGGATGAAATAAATGAACTTACTAATATTTATATTTCATTGCATTATTTCAATGACCCCGAAGATCCTTTGTTCTTTTTTGATACATATAAGAGGACTATCATTGATCTGGAAGGGAAAAAAAGTAAAATTTCGTTGGTACATGAGGTAGAAAGGAATTTATAGAGTCGTGCACTGTGGTGGAAATTAGGGACAAAAGCATAAAATTCTTCCCTGCATGCACAAATAACAGGAAACAAAGGAACTTTATAAGGGGTATAAGAGGTTCAGATGGTCAACAATTATTCGATGAAAATGATATAAAACAAGAGGCATTCAGACATTTCAAAAGTCTATTTGAAGCTAGGGAACGAAACTATGCCAACTAGAGAGTAATCATTGAACATCTACCCCTCATGTTTAAACAGGTGGAAAACGAGATGTTGGGGGAACAGATCAAGAAAGAAGAGGTGATGGAGGTTTTTCAAGCTAGTGTGAAAGAAAAAAGGCCCGGTCCATATGGTTGGGGAGTGGAACTATTCCACGGTTTCCTAGAACTGATCATTCCTCATATTTTAGTTGTTGCAGAAGAATCACGCACTAATGTATACATTTCTAGGGGATTGAATGCTACTTTAATTACATTAATCCCGAAGAAGGACCGTTTGAAGTCTTTAACTAGCTACATGCCTATTTCACTCTGTAATGAATTACATAAGATTATTCCAAAGTTGATAGAAACGCAAATTAAGAAGACATTATCAACATACATTTCACCAGAAAAATTTGAATTTTTAGATGACAGACAAATACCGGATGCAATAGGCATAGGAAAAGAATGTCTTCATTCGGTGAAGGTTAGAAAAAGATGGGAAAGATTGATTAAGGTGGATTTGATAAAGGCATATGATTGTATACACTAGGAGGTTTTGAGAATGGTATTGGACAAGGTGGGCATCTCCACAAATAACATAGGTTTGATTATGGGATGTATATAGTCTACGAATTTTGAGACCATCATTAATGGTTACCCAACCAGATTCTTCAGGGTATTCTAGGGCCTCCATCAAGGATGTGCATTATTGCCACTCATTTTTATTCTGGTTATGGACTGTTTGAGTCACAAGATGAGAGAGGAAAAAGATAGTGGTAGCAGGTTTCTAAGAATATGCAGGTCACTCTATTATGTTTGTTGATGCCCTACTATTTGGGGGCATGAACGATAATGATGATTGGAAGATAATCCACCAGATCATTAAAACATTTAGTGAGGCATCAGGCCTCTACATGGGTACTAAGAAATCATTATTGATCACAAAACACATTAATGACCCTAGGTGAAGGGAGATTTGAAATGTATTTGGGATATTTGTGAATAGTTTGGAAGACATCATAATATATTTAGGGTTCCAACTAAAGTAAAATAGATATAACAATAAATATTAGGCCTAGCTATTCGACATATGCAACAACAAATTCATAGGGTGGGCACATAAATGGCTTTCCATTGGTGGGTGTTTGACCATAGTGAGATCTATCCTTCAAAACATTTTGATGTATTGGATGCACATGTTTTTTCTGCTTATGGAGGTTTATCATAAGATTGATGAGATAATGGCGAGATTCATTTGGTCTGGTATAGAGTTGAAGGGGAAGATTCATGTGATAAGGTGGAAGGCCATCTCTAGACCGACTGTTGAGGGGGGTGGGGTATTTTGAATACTCACAACTTTAATTGTGCCTTGATCATAAAATGTTTATGGAGGGCTTCTAACAATAAAGGAATATGGGGGAAAATAATCAGAGATAAGTAGATGAAGGGTCAAGGCCTCTCAACATGGTCCAGGTTGGGGGAAAGAAGGATAAATTTAGTCTCATATACATAGAGGAGCATGATGAAAAACAACCATTGGATGTTGGGGAATGTGAGATGGGAAATCGGAGATGGTAACAAGGTAGAGGTTGTAATGGATGCAATAAAGGGTTTTGAAGGAAATCACACACTTTCGGCCGCCCTCATAAACTCCCTACATGAAAAGGGTATCTTCAATTTTGTACATATTGTTGTCAGGAACAATCAGGTCATTGCACATCCGTCTTGGTTGAGGGCTACAAACATTGGTTTGAGTGAGAACATGGCCATTGAATGGGAAGTATTCAGCAGAAACCTATATGTAGCTGATACATACATTGGTGAAGGCAAAGACAACATGTAATGGGAAGGCCCTACAAAGGATGGGTTCCAAAAATCCAAGGATATATACAATATTCTTATTTTAACAGAAAAAAAAACCTTCATATTCAACACTTAGTACAAGGTAGCATGGGGGTGCGAGATACCAAATTAACTTCTTTTCTTTGGGTGGTTGGCTATTAACAAAAGAGTGCTCACGCGAGATAATTTGCAGGGAAGAGGTTATCAATGGCCGGGAATATGCTCCATGTGTATGATGTATGATGAGGAGGAAAACCACCTATTCATTGGATGTTCGTTTACGAAGGAGGTATGGATTGGGGTGATCGATTTCTTAAGCTGGAACAATTGAGAACACAACATACTATTGAAGATTGCTTTACCACAAGGTTCCAAAATCACCATCTTGAATTTCATAGATATTTCAAGAGAGTGTGTAGGGCGATTTACTAGGGTTCCAGGTTTTTGTAGAGTTTACGCTCTATGGAGGGACGAAAAGGAGGGAGCTCCACTCCCTCCTGCAAGTAGGTTGTGGCCAGTAGGGTTAAAAAACCAATGGAGAATGATAGAGGTCCTTCAGAAGGAAGGAAGAGAAATAGTGAAGAGGAACAAGATGGCAGTAAATCAAGGGAGAATAACAGCACTAAGGAAAATGAGGAAGAAGACAAGGAACGAGGAGCTAAAAACAAAGCACGAAAGGGACCATGTAAACCTAAAGCTATGGTCATACCCAAGGTTGTTTTAAATGATCCTACGTTGCAGGCTGGAACACATGCAGACTTACGCAATCATTTTCAAATTCATGGGTTTATGGCCCACTGAAAACGCTTTACAAACATGGATTAAATATCACTAGAAACCAAAAGGAAGCATTGACCTACAACTTGGGTCAACGGGTTTCTTCGCTGTGGTATTTTCAAACATTGAAGATAAGGAAAAAGTGTTTGAAGGAGGACCCTACTTTTATGTTGCAGAAGGCCTCTATATGCGACCTTGGATTATGAATTTTGTTCCAAAACGTGAGACTTTCACGTCAGTCCCAGTCTGGGTAAGACTCTACTCTCTACCTCTTGATTACTGGCAAGCAAAATCCTTATCTACCATAGGAAATAAATTAAGATGTTTTGTCAAAGCTTCTAACACCACTAGAAGGGGAAAATACACTTCCTTTGCTAGAATATGTGTGGAGATGGTTCTCTCTAGAGCTCTACCAAATGAAGTAATTATGGAAGTTTATGATGAATAATGGGTTCAAACAGTAGATTATGAACATATTCCATTCCGATTTCGCAAATTCCATGAGCATGGACACCTAATCAGAGACTGCCCACTCAGTAAAATAGAGAATAGGAAAAAAGCTAATACTAGAAAAGATGCTGAAAGCTTTCACAAAGTGGCACATAAAGAAAGAGGAAGCAAAAGGTGGCCAAAGATACAAAAATTAAGAGGGAAACAAACCAGTCAGAATAGGTTCCAAGTTCTCAAATAGGAAGAGGGGATTACAAAAGAAGATCAGACAAAAGAAGGAAATCCAATGGAAGAGGCGATAGAAGAAGATAATGATCAAGTACATGATAATAGTAAATAAAAAGAGACTATGATGAATGAAGTTGATCTGGAAATGGACTAGGAAATGACCCAAAGTGAGATTGAAATGGAGGACCATGAACTACAAGAAATACATGAGAAAGAGAACCTAGATCTAGAAGGTTTCCTGGATCAAGGAACCAGGGAAGGCACAGATTCATTACCTCCAAAGGAGATTAGCAGAGTTCAGCAGTTTTTTTTATGGAAAACCCAGACCAAAGGAATGCAGGGGCAACTAAATAAGGAAAGATAGGGCAGCAAAGGTGTGAAAACGATGAAAACCACACTAGGATTAGCACCCATAAAGCTAGGAAAGAAAAGAAGCAAAAAAAATCAGAATGAGCTATTGATGGAATGCGGAAAGCTAATGATAGATTCAGGTAAGATGAAAGACCTAACCAGCTACTCCTTCACAAATATTTCATTATGAAGTTTATTTCTTGGAATATTAGGGGTCTAGGTAGTAAAAGAAAACAAAGACTACTGAGTAATAGAATGAAACAAATAGCTCTCGATGTGATCTTCATCCAGGAAACAAAATGTTCCATTCAGAAAATAAAATAAATCCATAGCAAATGGCTCCATAGATTTGAGTTTCTGGAAGTTAAAGCAGAGAATACTGCAGGAGGTATTCTCACTCTTTGGAATCCCCAAAAAATTGGCATAATAGATGCTGAGGCATCCAGGGATTATTTATTTGTGGTCATTCAGCCTGTGGGGTACAAGGAAACCTACATGTGAATGAATGTTTATGGTCCTCAAAGAATGGATGATAAACTCAGGTTTCTAAATTCTCTATAGGATCTCAGAGACAGACATGCAGGATTACCATGCATTCTGGGGGGTGATTTCAACATGATCAAATCACTTTTGAAGAAAAAGGGGGAACCAGAATTATAGGTAAAGATTCTTTAGCTTTTCAAATGTTCATTGATAATATGAATTTAGTGTACATTGTAACAAGTAATGGTCTCTTTACCTAGAACAACAAAAGAGGAGGTGAGTCTCAAGTGGCCTCAAAACTAGATAGATTCATCATCTCAGAGGACCTTATGCTCATAGACAAGGAAATGACAGTAAGAGTTATCCCTTTCGAAGGCTTAGACCACTGGCCAGTTTAGCTAGAGATGCAGGGCATTGGAACCCCCAAAAATAGACCTTTCAGATTTGAGAACATATGGCTTTCCCACCCAGATTTCATTAGCAACATAGCAACCTGGTGGTCAGAGGATTTGAACATTCAGGGCTCAAGAATGTTCCTTCTTCAGAAAAGACTAAAACACATCAAGCTCGAGCTCAAGGACTAGAATAGAAATGAATTCGAAAATATTTTTGAAGCTAAAAAATCTGTTGAAGGTAAAATGCAAGAACTCAATCAAGCCCTTATCAGGAATGGCTTTGACAAAGGAAAAAGTGACCAGGTTTCCAAATACTAGCAAGACTGGGAGAATTTATGCAAACAAGAGGAGATATTTTGGAGACAAAAGTTTCGAGTTCAATGGTTAAAAGAAGGTGAGAGAAATACTATATTTTTCCATAGATCCACAACTGAGAATAGAGCCCATAACCGAATTTCCTCGATCAAGGACAAGGATGGTAATTTTCTCAATTCTCATGAAGAAATAGAAGCCATGCTAGTTTGACACTTTAGCGATATAGCAAAGGAACCCAATTCAGATTGAAATTAGGCCTTCATGGATCTTACAAGGCATATAGCCAAGCTAGTGTCTAGAGAGGATAATGTTAACCTTAATAGGCCAATGACTGAAGAGAAGGTCAATGAGGTCCTTAAGGAAATACAAAATGGTAAGGCGCCAGGCCCTGATGGTTTCAATGTGGACTTCTTCAAAGCCTATTGGAGTATAGTCAAATAAGATATTCTGAATGTAGTAGAAGATTCCAGGAGGAATAAGACCATTTTGAAGGCTCTCAATTCCTCCTTTATCTCCCTGATCCCAAAATAGGACTTGGCTCAAACTCCTGATAGGTTTAGACCCATTGCTTTGTGCAATGTGGTTTGTAAAATTATTTCTAAGGTGCTGGCCAATAGACTCAAACCTCTCCTTCCTACTCTAGTTTCTATGGAACAATCTCGATATGTGGAAGATAGACAAATTCTTGATAATATCGTTCAAGCTCATGAAGTGGTGCACTCGCTAACCAGCAATAGGAGGGCATGTATGATTATACAATTGGATATAGCAAAAGATTATGATAAGCTGAATTGGACCTATATTAGGAAAGTTCTGATTTCATTTGGGTTTGATCACAGCTGGGTTGGATGGGTCATGGACTTGGTTACTTCTGCTAGCTTTTCAATTCTGGTAAATGGCTCTCCCTTGGAGATTTTTATTCCCTCAAGAGGACTCAGACAAGGAGACCCACTCTCTCCCTTTCTCTTCATCCTCATGATGGAAGGACTGGGTAGGTCTATCAAGCATGCAAAAGAAACAGGTCAGATTAAGGCTCTCCGAATATCTGAGGATGGTTAGGCCTTGACTCATCAACAATTTGTGGATGACACCATGCTGCAGGGAATCCCTACAGTTAAAGAATCTATCGCATATAAAAAAATCTCAGGTGAATTTTCCATGGCTTCAAGTATGGAAGTTAATATTTCAAAATCAAAAAAATAATTCTTCAATACCAATATAGCCATTCAGAGGAATATATCCAGAATTTTGGGCTTCCAAAGAGATACCCTCCCTTCAAAATATTTGGGGGTGCCACTAACTGCTAAACCTTTGCACAATGGCATTTGGGAGCCAGTGATTAATAAGATGTAGGACAAAATAAAGAAATGGGCTATAAGATCTTTAAACTTGGCTAGAAGGTTGGTCCTCACAAAAGCTATTCTTCAAGCAATCCGAGTCTTCATTCTATCAGCAATCCTAGCTCCTAAAGGAGTCTTGCAATTTTTCAGATCCATTCAAAGAGATTTTCTTTGGGGTAAGGGGGAGTAAAGAAAGAAATGGGCCTTGGTGGCCTGGGATAAAATCTACAAACCAAAAATCCATGGGGGACTTGGTTTGGATGACCCGAAGATTCTTAGTAAGGTTTTAGGGGCAAAATTATGGTGGCGCTGGGTCAAAGATCCAAAGGCACAATGGGCTAGCATATGGAAAGGAAAATATGCCAGATCTTGGCAGTATAATGATCACATAAGAATGTATAGAAGTATAAAAGGCTTGCACATTTGGAACAAGGCTTGGGAGAATAGAGGACTAATTCAACAAAACAACTTCTAGGAAATCATAGAAGGCAATCTGGCCTTATTTTGGGAAGATAAATGGCAACAGGAACCTATACTACTTTCAGAGGATTTTGTGGAGCTCAAGAATGAGACGGACTACAAAAGTTTAATTAAGGTAAAATATTTCTGGGATCATACCATCAGTGCAGGAAAATGGAGAACTTGGAGACACATGGATTATAGAGATGTTAACCCTTTGAAAGAAAATGTAGAGGAACTTAGGAATTTGGTGGAGCAAAGGAGGATATTAGTTATTGAAGGGTAGGAAAAACTCAGATGGGGCAACAATAATGAGGGTTCCTTTAATGTCAAGGAGGCAAAATGCTTACTCCTTGGGTTGGACTCCCAGGTTCTAGTTAGAATTTGGTTGAACCTTTGGAGGAATCAAGGGTGGATGAAAATCAAGCTTTTCATGTGGCTGGTTTAACATAGGAAAATCTTGGCATGGGAAAACTTCAGTAAGAGGGGTGTTCTGGGACCTTCTAGATGCCAACTCTGTGGTGTTCAAGAGGAAACTATGGAGCATCTTCTCAATAATTTTAGTTTTACCTCCTGGTTGTGGGATTCGTTTGCTGCCATATTCCAGCAGACCGACAGAGACCAAGGGTGTATTATCAACACACTTTCCAAGTGGAGACATAACTTCTCAAAGTATTAATTTCTAGATATGGCTTGGGCTTTTCTACCAGGCTTTATAATATGGAATGTCTAGAAAGAAAGGAACAAAAGAATCTTCAAGAATGAAAAAAGTCCCCCCCTATCGACTATTTGAGTAGATCTTAAAATAGATTAAGGAAACGATTTGCACTACTGTTCGGCACCCCCCATGAACCCTCCTTCAGTTGCTGAGTTGAGAATTCTCAGTCGGCTAGGATTGCATGGGCTCATCCCTCGGGACCGTGATAGGAAGGTTGTTTAGATGGTCACCGACCAAGATATCTGGCACCCTTCCCCACAAGGTTTCTTTAAATTCAATAATGGTGGAGCTTCAAAAGGAAACCCGGGAATTGCCGGCTTTGGTGGGGTGTTGAGGGACAAAAATGTCAACATTATTGTCATCTTTCACTAGCATTTAGGAAGAGCCACCAAAAATATGGTAGAACTCATGGCTATGGAACAGTGTCTTGACTTTCTGAAACAGGATAACCACCAAAATGTAATTGTTGAAGCAAATTTCGAGCTAATTATTAACTTGTTCAGGAGAATAAACCATGGCTTAGTGCCGAAAAAAGTCTCCAAACACTAGAGGCTGATCTGGGTCTTTCAAAGGATTTAGCAACACCTCTAGAGCCTCTGCACAGTTAGGTTTAATCATGTGTGAAGATCGGCCAATAAATTGGCAGATATTATGGCTAACCAAGGAGTGATATGTTCAGAGGCTAAGGTTAAAATGGAGTGGCAGGATATGCCTTAGAATAGATTAAAGGCGTTTTGTCATGATCAAGCTGAGGAAGATCAAAGGATGGTTCAATTTAGAGACATGGAAGCTAGTTCCAAATGATCAAGATTCATTTTGTTTCTAGACCTATCTCTTAATCTGGTCCTAGCAGACGACAGATCAATGTTGGTCGCTGCATCCCAAACAATTTCGGAGATAGATGCTCTAGAGGAAAAATGGGCGAGAAATGTTGGTGGGAGGTTCGGCATGGTTAGTTTAGGGCGAAGCAGTGGAATCCATGTTTTATCGGTGGGCGGAATAACTCGGGTTCTCTATCAATCGATAACATACCACCCTTGAAGCGATTTACGGTATATCACAAGTGGTATGGGTTGGAAGTGGTTTTAGAGTTTGGGGAGCGATTCCATACATATATTGACACGTGGCCAAGGAGAGGGACCAAATGCTGCCCTCCTTGCGCACTACTATTCAATCCACTTGACCCGTGTGATATGATTCTTAACCGTTGCATTTTTCATGGTGGATCGACAGTTAGGAATGAGCGAGCATGTTGGTGGGTCTGTGGGTTAAGAGCCAGGCTGTTGGGTTCCGCGAAATGTTGGCGGGAGGATAGTTATGGTCAGATTCGGGCGAAGCGACGAAATCTAGGTTTTATCGGTGGGCGGGATAACTCGGGTTCTCTATCAATGGACAACATACCGCCCTCGAAGCAGTTTATGGTATATCACAAGCATTCTGGATGGGAAATGGTTTTAGAGTTTTGGGAGTGATTCCTTACATATGTTGACATGTGGCCAAGTAAAGGAAATGATACCACCCTCTTCGCACACTATTATTCAGTCCACTTGACCGGTACGATATGATTCTTAACCGTTCAATTTTTTATGATGGATCGACAGTCAAGAAAAAACGTGCAGGTCAGTGCGTCCATGGGTTAAGCATCGGGCTGCATGGTTCCACGATTTTCTTCGTGGCCGTCAAATTTAGTGAGAGGATTGAATGATTGAGATTAAAGAGGAAAGTTGGGATGGGTAATAGACCCCTAGAAGGAATCATTGTCTTGAGTACGGCCAATAGATGAACCCAATATCCTTTTAGAATCTTTTTCCTTTTTGATTAGGACCTATTTGTGAAAGGTTAAGTGGGCAGTTGGAGCATGGTCATTTTGGTTGGTCTGAAGTTTTGTTGTTAGGGTTTGGAATTTGGGCTTACAGGGTGCTACCCGTGGCCCATAGGCCCTTGGGGCTTTGTACTTTATGTAATTTATTTTCCCTTTTAATGATATAGAAGGCTCGACTCTTGGTTCAGCAAAAAAAAAAAAATAGTTTTACCACGTGGTTTAAGGCCAAGGTTGAATATCACTCTCTCCCCTTCTATGTCATTTGGGCCATATGGCGTAGTCGAAATGCTTGGTTGATTGAGCATAAGAAGCTGATGGTGTGGGAGGTGGTATTAAATACCATCACTTATTTTTCTAAGATTGTTCCAAAGAAGACTGTGGTAAAAACAAGGAAGCATTTACACAAGAACATTAAGGGGTAATACCCAAGCGGTTATACCCTAGGGGTTATGCCCTAGGGGTATTTTTTATGGGGCTAGTCAACAAAGAAGGTGTGGATGTGGTGTTGTCATTATATTGGAGATGAGGTAAATCTATCACTTCTCGTGCTAGGGAGGAAAGGGGGGAAATATTAGAGTTGAGATCATTGCATTTTGGGGCATCCTCAACTTTGCAAAATGGCTAGGGATGGAAACAATCCATGTTCATGGTGATGCCAAGAGTATTATAGATTGGTTCAAAGATTACACTCTTTTCAACCCACATATATTGTGCAATTGGATGAGACACATTAGGATCCTGGAGACCTCCTTTCAGAGCATTACGTACACACATATCTACAGAGAAGAAAATCAAATTGCTGATTTGTTTTCAAAGAGAGGAATCAATTGAGAAGCAGGTAAGTATTTTTATGTAGCATATGTATAGGATAAACTCATGAATGCATGGTGTATTAACACCAATTAGGATCTTATCACATAATTTTGTTGTAAAAGGTTGTTCCTTAATAGGTTCGCGAAAATGTTGAAAACAGTATTGATTAGGGAACTGATTTCTATTTTTAAGGTTTAATAGAACATAACTACTCATGCATAGACAAGATAGGGAGAATATGCAAACAAATACATTCACATGGGTATTAATGAAAAACATTGTATAAATTATATGGGAAAAGAAATATTGTCATAGACGAGGAAGCATATGTATGGAATCTAAGAGAATGTACTCTCTTTTTATTAATGAAAGGAAAGTGTTTATTTGTTTTGAAAAAAAAGTAACATAATAGGGAAGGCAATAGGGTCATCGCTAGTATGCTTGATTCTATTCATAGTGATTGATATGATTGTCTATTCATAGTTAATTGTTCAATACTCTTGATGAAAAATGTATTTGTTCTTCGAAAGTCTCAATTGGGAGTGTACCACCATACACCATTTTTCCACTATATTGGAGAAAACAGCTCAGATCTAAGGTAGGACACATGTTCTTTCCAACTTAATATATCAAATGGAAGCAACTAAGACAATTTTCTATCAGGAAATACAACCCAACACTATAGACACTACCTCTATTATACAGAGAATCTTTTATCTATATTGGAATCAAAATAAATCATTATATCATGAGGGAAACTATTGCCATGCATGTGAAAAGAAAATGTTTCAAGCCTATCATCTATGCTCTCTTGCATGAAAACACTCCTATGAGCCTAGTCTTCTCCATGCATGATATCTAACCCTTCCATACAAATATGGCCTTCCATTACATTGGACGCTATGCACAAAATTATATTGCCACTTGGATTATATTGGAGTAAACACATTTCATTGTTGAATTACACTTGGAATTCTCACGTTTAGAATTACATGACTCCCGCCAATCTTCAGTTCCTATTTATCAACATGGTCCTACGTCATACTCCTCTTCTTTGAAAGGTTCGAAGTCCTCATTTAGTGGAAAAGTGCCCTCCTCTATCTTCATCAATATAGAAATCTAATTCACCACTTCCAATTTCCACATACAGTTCTTCCATTGTGCACCATGCTTCCATTGATATAGCAAGCAACTTGGAACACACTATTCAAGTTTGGCAATCCAAAATTCAGTGTTGTTGCCAACATTCTTGTCAATATTTCTCAAATATAGTCATCCATTCTCACAACCTTTTATCCAAGGGATTATTACAATTGGCAAGATAAAGAAATTAAAACTCACCACCTTATCACAAAGTCTCAGCACATCATTCTTGTCCTCTACTTCCGTAGTTTAGTTTGGAAAATAACCAATGTTTTTTTCTACTACAATATCATTTTGAATAATTTTATTACCATCTGATGATTCTAGCTCTGAATGGTGAACAACACCTGTCAAGGGCTAAATATAGATGATTTTCTTATCCTCTCATTTTCTTTATCCACTTATTCCTCATGAAATAACATAGGAGTTATTTTTACTCCACCTGATCCCAAATATCACTCTACTACAGGCATTGTTAACACCTCAGATCCTGTCCTGAGAAATCTCCACACGAATCTCAAGAGCGACAACTTCAAGGGTTTAAAAGATAAAAGGAGAGGCTAGAGTTTTCTTTGCTACGTTCAGAATTTGCTTAACACTGTGTTTCAGAATGGGATTATGCCTTATTGCATCGAGAGACCATCTCCAACCCAGTATGGTAGAGATGTTGTAATGTGATGTTCTTAAATATTTTGACTCAACCAAAATAAAATAAAATTAAAATCATCTTAGATGCATCTTAACTATGGATCTACGAAGTTCCAAGGGATCAAATCTCTTTTCACTCTAAAAGAAGTTTTCATATCATGATATTTTATCCTGCTCCACACTTGGTAGATCTAGAGTTAAAATGGATCTAGGCTAGTGAATAAAAATATAATGCCCAGATATTTGCGTAGGTGCATGAAACTGTGGGCCTTTTCTTTAAAAACAAAGCATGAAATCAGTTGCAAACATCAATTGTATCATTATCCATCTTATAGCCCGTTAGGTTATTAGTAAACCAAATTCAAAGCTTAGAGATGTGAATAAAAAAGTTGTAAATCGATAATCAATAATTCTACCGAAAGAAGTAACTATATTTCATTAAGTTTATAATTGGACAGAAGAAAGGTTGGGAATGTTCTCCATCTTGAACAAAGGACTAGTGTTTTAACATCACCCCATGACAACATAGAAAAACAAATAAAGTTGTAGTTGTTATGATTTCATGGAAGCAACAAGTACATGCTAACCCCAAGGCACTCTAGACAAGACAAGGGCACACTTCTCAACATAATAAAGCAAGAACGTTGCAAGGTGCATTAAAGTAACAACCACCATATTACTCTTGGAACTATTTCCTAACAACAATAGTTGCTAATGGAGGGTCTTGCATTGACAATTATATTTTCCAGCTTTAGTAGTAATAAATGCACACAACTTTAGAAATAAATGTAGTAGCAAATGGGGTACACTCCTTTCTTTGTTTTTTGAACTTTTTCTTCGAAGATTAGAGGGAGTTTTACTCAACCTGTTAAAATTGGTAACCAGGGAAAACCTTCATGTGGGTCATCTTATTCATGGTTGATAATATTTTTGTTAGATTCCTCTTGTCGGGAGGTGAAGGATTGATATAAAGATCATCCGATTCCGATAAGTATTCATGGAGATATGAATTTATTTTGATTATGGAATTATTATCAAGCCGACCTACAAATCATGTAGGCTCAGAAGCCCAATAGTCGCGTCTATTCACCCACCAACGTTGTGTATAAATATAAGAGGACTTTTCCTCATTTGGACTCACTCATCTCATCACATCTCTCCCTCTCTACTGCACAGATATGAGTCTCTTCTCTACTACACTGTAATGGGTCCCTCTCTCTCACACGTTTGAAGCCAAAAACTACTGAAACTGAAGCTGCAACTGCAGAAGTAAAGATTGACTTATAAGGCCTAGAATATCTCCTCTTTGGAACCACATTGTAGGTTCATCTGAACCTCCTCTGAAAGCTGCAACTTCTGGTGGTGGAATGAAGTCAATCCGATGAATGGTTTGCAAGATTTCGACTGCCTTAGTTTGAAACCGGAAACTGCTGAAACTGAACCTGAAACTGAAGCTGCAACTGCAGAAGTAAAGATTGACTTTGGAGGCCTAGAAGATCTCATCTTTGGAACTACATTGTAGGTTCATCTGAACCTCCTCTGAAAGCCACAATTTCTGGTGGTGGAATGAAGTCAATCCGTTGAACGGTTTGTAAGATATCGACTGCCCTAGTTTGAAGCCGGAAACTGCTGAAACCGAAGCTGCAACTGCAGAAGTAAAGATTGACCTGCGTGGCCTAGAAGATCTCCTCATATGAATTGTGTTGTAGGCTCATCTGAACCTCCTCTGGAAGCCGAAACTTTTGGTGGTGGAATGAATTCAATGCGATGGGCGGTTTGTGAGATATCATCTACCCTAGTTTGATAATGAAGCCGCTAATGTTGATGCTGCTGATCTAGGGTTTGCTACTACTGATATGGATCAGATTCATTGTACTATTTCTCTCTGCTGAATTATTGAAGATAAAAGAATATTTGATCAAAGGGTTTCCCCACACATTGTGGGGTTTGTCCCTGGCTAGCCGCCACATCTTGTGTCTCTTGTCTTGGCTTGTTTTCTGTCGATCATTTAATGTTCTATCTGCACTTTACTTTATGTACATGTGATTGCTAATCAATGGAATATAATAAGAAAAACAAGTAAACTATTATAAGCAATGAACATACCATAACTTAACATGGTATCAGAGCTCAGGTGAAGACAAAGCCCAAGCAAGAGCACGGGCAGTCATCAAAGTGAAGATTGGTAAGGCTATCCTAAAAGAACTATGGGGTCCTCAACACTCTTTCCTGTTGAAGACAAGCTCTGTGAGAAGCTGACTATAACAGATGGAAGATGACTATCAGTCTAACCCTTGAAGATCAAGGAGAGCTGGGGATCGAGGAAGAAGACAACCATTCAAGAAGGCTAGAATGTCTGAATGCACCTGACCTCAGAAAGAACCTAGTGTCCATCTCGACAATGGAAGACAAAAGCTACAAGGTAACCTTCAACAATGGAAAGGTATGTATATGTAAAAATAATGTTGAAGATGCCTTTACTCTTGGGTTTAGTGTGGATTCATTATATCAAGTCAATGGAATTCTGGTAGGTGTCATGTCTTATGACACATCTCTTCAGTCCGAACTTTGGCATTAGAGGTTTACCCCCTTTCATTATAAAGCTATACTCGGTGTAAGACAAATGGTGACAGGGATGCCTCAATTCTGAGTAGAGGAAGAAGGTGTATGTTTGGAATGTGTCGAAGGAAAGCTCAAAAGGGGACCATTCCCCTCAAGCCAAAGCAAGACCTCCAATGTATTACAGTTGCTTCACTCAGGCATATTTGAGGCTGGCATTAAGAGGGAGACTACTACACCACATACTCCCAAGTAGAATGGTGTGGCGGGAAGGAAGAACCAGATGATGATGGAAGCTGTCCAGGCCATGTTACATGATCAAAGACTTCTGAAGTTTATATGGGCTGAAACTACAAACACTGTCGTATATGTACACATCAATGCCCTCATCAAGCATTGGGTTTGAAGACTCCTGAAGGAAAGTTCACTGGTAAGAAACCTGATGTTTCTCATTTTAGAATTTTTGGAAGCCCTATATATATTCATGTGCTGAAAGAGAAAAGAAATAAATTGGGTGCATCTAGAAAGAAGGGAATTTTCATGGGCTATGGTGAAAATACTAAAGGCTATAGAATCTATGTAGCCGGTCAAAGGGAAGTCATAATTAGTCATGATGTCACCTTTGACGAAGATTTGGCTCTTAGCAAGGTGAACAATTTTCCGACTTTGAGGAGCTCTCAAGAAGCCGACACCAGGGAACCGAAAGAAAGGATGATGAATCAATGCCTGATATAGAAGAACCCATGGATCTGATTGATCCTCATCCATATGAGCCTTCCTCTTCTAGAAAGAGGCCTTCATGGCTTAAGGGGTTACTTGATGATGCTGAAGGACATGCTGCACCCTGAGGAACCTTCCGTCAAAGTAAGAAACTTAACAGGTATTAGGGATACCTGACCATCATGAGCATGATCATACAAAATGAGCCTTCATCATTCTCAGATGTCGTCAAGCATTAACTATGGAAGGATGTTATGACCATAGAATATGAGTCTGTTATGGAGAATGATGTCTGGGAAGTAGTTCCCAAACCCTGGACGAGACAATTGTTACTTCAAAATGGGTTTACAAGATAAAGCATGCAGCAAATGGAAGTATGGAAAAGTATAAGGTTCATTTTTTTACTTGTGGTTTATCCCAAAAGGAAGGTATAAACTATGATATTTTCACCTGTTGCCAGATATACAACCATCCGCTTGATCATAGCCCTTGTGGCTTCACAAGGATGGAACCTGCATCAAATGGATGTCAATACAACGTTCTTGCACGGTTCGATCAAGGAAGAGGTCTATGTGGAGCAACCCGAAGGGTTTGAGATTTATGATCGAAAATCTCATGTATGCAGGTTGAAGAAGGCTCTTTATGGGTTGAAGCAAGCACCTCGAGCATGGTATGAGACGATCGACATCTACTTGATGAAGTTGGGATTCAGTAGGAGTGAAGTCAATCCTAACCTTTCCTTTAAGGTTGAAGATGATAAACGTCTCATATTGGTGTTATATGTGGATGACCTCTTTCTAACAGGTGCACATCGTCTCATTCAAAAATGTAAGAGGGAGTTGGCTTCTGAATTTGAAATAAAGGACCTAGGACTGATGCACTATATCCTAGGACTTGAAGTGTGGCAAAAACCAAGGGAAATTTTCCTGTCTCAAGGAAAATTTGTGGTGAAGATTATGAAAAGTTTGGATATGGTGGACTGCAAGCCTGTGACTACCCCGAGGATCTTAACTTTTAGAAGTTATATGGTAGTGATGTCGGACCAGATTTGGGAAATGCCTCTGAGTTTCATAAACTCATTCGCATTGATGTTCTTAGTGAACCTCCATCCAGAAATATGTTTTGTAGTTAGCATTGTGAGCTCATATTTGGTTGAGCCTCACTGGATTGATGCCATGAGTCTTCTGAGATATCTTCATGGTACAATGTGTTAAGATACACTGCCGAAGATATAAGACTGCTTGGATATACTGATGTTGATTGGGCAAGCAGTGTGGTGGACTGTAAGAGCACTTCTGGGTGCTGTTTCACCTTGGGATCCGCTTCGTTATCCTGGATGAGCAGGAAGCAGAAGTTGGTGGCTTTGAGCACGGCCAAAGAAGAATATATTGCTGCTAGCATGACCTCGTGTGAGGCAGTCTGGTTGTGAAAGCTCTTCAGTGAGCTGTTTGAATTTACATTGGATACCACTGTGATTCTCTGTAACAACCAGAGGTGGGATTCGATTATTGAGGAATCCCATATTCGTCGATTGCTCCAGCAGATAGACATCATCTGGGATATGGTAAGTCGATGAGCAAGGAGGCTCCATCACATTAAGATGATGTATAGGTTGATACACCTTGTCAAAGCCCCGAGGAAAGATCTAATCTATGATTTTCCCAAACGACTTGGAGTCGGCAAGAAACCCTTGTACAAGGGTCTTGCATGTTGCATACATTGAGCTCTGGGAGCTCTGAGGGCTTGCGGTTCCTACTGGAGCAACATATGACCACAGGGTGACTCACCCACCCCTGGTTGGTGTGCACTGGAACAAGATGATTCGCTCTCTTGTGGAACAAGATGATTCGCTCTCTTGTGGAACAGGATGATTCGCTCTCCATTGTAGCAGGATTGATGTATTCTCCTGTGAGGCTTGGATTGATGTGTTCTCCATGGCAGCCTGGATTGATGTGTTCTCCATGGCGATTATAGTAGGAGTTGTACCATACTATGACACTGACTTCGGGTCATTTGAGACTGGTCTGGGACCAGTGGTACATACTCCGAGACTGACTTCGTGTTAGTGCAGTACTGGTTTGGGACTAGTGAGAGTGGTACATACTATGACGCTGACTTCAGGTCAGTTGTGACTGGTTTGGGACCAGTGGTACACTCTCTAAAACTACGATACTGGTCTGGGACCAGTGGTAGGAGTGGTACTTACTATGAAGCTAACTATGGGTCAGCTGAGATTGGTTTGGGACCGGCGGTACGCACTCTGATTGATGCAGGATTGATGTGTTCTCCTGTGAGGATAGGATTGATTAGTTCTCCTGTCGAGGCATCCTACCCATGTAGTCTAGGAAACACGAGAAGTACCTATCATCTGATCAATGAGTAGGGAAATGAAGTTAGGGACCATAGTAGTACCGATGGGCGCATAGTTGTATCTACCATACTCCCTATGCTAGGATGACCTCCATTGATCTGGGATCAATGATACTGGTTTGGAACCAGTGGTAGGAGTTGTACCATACTATGATTCTGACTTCAGGTCGGTTGAGACTGGTCTGGGACTAGTGGTACATACTCTGAGGCTGACTTCGTGTCAGTGCAGTACTGGTCTGGGACCAGTGAGAGTGGTACATACTATGACGCTAACTTCAGGTCAGTTGAGACTGGTCTGGGACCAGTGGTACACTCTCTGAGAATACGATATTGGTCTGGGACCAGTGGTAGGAGTGGTACTTACTATGAAGCTAACTTCAGGTTGGCTGAGACTGGTCTGGGACCAGTGGTATGCACTCTGAGACTGACTTTGAGTCAGTGGAGGATGATACTAGTTTATCACCAGTGGAGTTGTACTCACTATGACGTTGACTTCAGGTTGGTAGAGATTGGTCTGGGACCAATGGTACATACTCTAAGATTGACTTTGAGTCAGTATGATACATCCTCGATCATTTCCTCTTCTTCATAATTCAGACAAAAGCAGAGCAAAACAGAACAATGGAAGAGCAGAGCAAAATAGAGAAAAATAGTACAGATCAGTACAGGGCAGAACAAGTCAAAGCATATCAGGCAGAATTGACCAAAGCAGGGCAAAGGTCAGGCTATATAGGGCAGTGCATTTGATGGATGAATAGTAACGACCGATATACAGATTGTAGATGAAGCTCTCCATGGTTGAGAGGGAGTGTTAAAATTGGAAACCAGGGAAAAACTTCATGTGGGTCATCTCATTCATGGCTGATAATATTTTTATTAGATTCCTCTCGTCGAGAAGTGTAGGATTGATATAAATATCATCCGATTTCGATAAGTATTCATGGAGATATGAATTTATTTTGATTATGGAATTATTATCAAGCCGACCTACAACTCATGTAGGTTCCGGAAGCCCAACAGTCACATCTATTCACCCACCAACGTTGTGTATAAATATAAGAGGACTTTTCCTCATTTGGACTCACTCATATCATCACATCTCTCTCTCTCTACTGCACAGATATGAGTCTCTTCTCTACTCCACTGAAATGGGTCTCTCTCTCTCACACGTTTGAAGCCGGAAACTGCTGAAATTGAAGTTGCAACTGCAGAAGTAAATATTGACTTGCGAGGCCTAGAATATATCCTCTTTAGAACCACATTTTAGGTTCATCTAAACCTCCTCTGAAAGCCACAACTTCTGGTGGTGGAATGAAGTCAATCTGATGAACGGTTTGCAACATATCGACTGCCCTAGTTTGAAGCCAGAAACTGCTGAAACTGAAGCTGCAATTGAAAAAGTAAAGATTGACTTGCGAGGCCTAGAATATTTCCTCTTTGGAACTACACTGTAGGTTCATCTGAACCTCCTCTAAAAGCCGCAACTTCTGCTGGTGGAATGAAGTCAATCTGATGAACGGTTTGCAAGATATCGACTGCCCTAGTTTGAAGCCGAAAACCGCTGAAACTGAAGCTGCAACTGCAGAAGTAAAGATTGACCTACGTGGCCTAGAATATCTCCTCATCTGAACTGTGTTGTAGGTTCATTTGAACCTCCTTTGGAAGCTGAAACTTTTGGTGGTGGAATGAAGTCAATCTGACGGTCGGTTTGTGAGATATCGTCTACCCTAGTTTGATAATGAAGCCGCTAATGTTGATGCTGCTGATCTAGGGTTTGCTACTGCTGATATGAATCAGATTCATTGTAGTATTTCTCTCTCCTGAATTATTGAAGATAAAAGAAGATTTGATCAAAGGGTTTCCCCACACATTGTGTGGTTTGTCCCTGGCTAGCCGCCACATCTTGTGTCCCTTGTCTTGGCTTGTTTTCTATCGATCTTTTAATGTTCTATCTGCACTTTACTTTATGTACATGTGATTGATAATCGGTGGAATATAATAAGAAAAAGAAGTAAACTGTTATAAGCATAGAACATACCATAACCAAACACAGCCTTAAACTATCATTTATCAGTATTGTATTCACATTTAAAGGAATAGTTACATTGTGCCTTGAGCTAGTATGAAGGTGCACTTGTAAGTTACACACCTTTCTTAGCATCAGTCTTTGTTTTCTCTTTTTTTTTGCATCTGAGAGGGAGTTTTACTCAACCTTACAATTTTCATTTATCAATATTGAACACACATTTAAAGGAATACTTACATTATGTATTCAACTAGTACAAAGGTGCACTTTGCAGTTACATGCCATTTTTAACGTCAGTCAAGGCACATTGATGATAAGTTACACTAACAAGCATGAAGGGGAAAGAGAGAGGTTATAGTATCTATTCAAAGGAGGACACACTCATCTCTAGGAGAAGATCTATTTATGGAAGTCAAAAGGATGGGTGATCTGTAAAGAGTAGGTGTATAGCCTCTATGTTTCATCAACATGGATATCTGCGAAGCTACTCAATAGTAACAACGACTTCATCCCCCTTTTCTTCTTGTATGGTAACCAAATAGTTGTTAAAGGCATCTTCATAATCTTGAAAGGCAGGACCCCAATGCTTGGAGAAAAGCTCAAAGAAGAAAACAATGGATGTGATGTTCTTTTCACCTGTACAACACTTAACCTAATCCTTTTTCTCCTTTACCAAAGAATATACAAAAAGTATCATTAACATGTCCTCATGTCTTATGTTTATTTCCAAAGTATATCTTCAAAAAAATACAATATGTCGAGTAACTAATGAAGCAAGGTTACATGGGAGTGGGAGCGAGAGTGACTTTTTCAGAAGCTCCCGGTTCAAGAGAAAATCAGAGAGCGAGTTTTTATATAATACATTTGTTTTTATATTTTGATGCATATATGTCAACAAAAGCATGTAGAATGATCAATTAAATATAAAAAGCATAAAACATAGATTGAACCATATAAAATCAATCATCTGGAAGTTATAATTTTCATCAACCACATCCACAAGTTAGTAACATACAACATATTGTCTCATGATTCATCAATATTAAAGTTTCAAGCTTTGAAAATTCAATATATAAGATTTATCATCATTTATCACCAAAGTTGTACTTGTAAGCTAAGTGTAACCATTTCAACAAATAATATGTAACATGAAATAAAATGTTATGAAATGAAACAACTTTCAACTTTCATGAAGCATCATATTCATAATTCATTACCAATAAGTTATAATTTCCAACTTCAAACTTAAATTGTCATATATTATTTACAAAAAATATCATAATAAATATGAAAGAGTCAACATTTATAAAAATTACTAGAAACTAGAAAAGACAAGTAAATCTATTATCTAATGTTAATGCATGGGCCTCTTGCCACCATGAGAAATGTCTAATTTTTTAGTCGTGTTGGAAAAATATGATCTTTTCCACTAATCATCCTCTAAGCATTAACATAAGATAGAAAAGGCATAATATGTCAAGTGAAGATTTGTTTGAGTGATGGGTACATTTTTAGTAGGGTCATGATAGAGGAGTTCAAAAGCCAATGTTACTAACATCAAGGTACATATTGGGATTGGTGTTCTTGATTAAATACAAGTTCCATACCCTAATAAATGAAAAACTCCAATGGAAACATTTCAATCCCCCAACCCTGAAATCTTGAAAAAAAAATCATAAGTCTTCTATATTTTTAATGAGATCTAAAATTCTACTTTCTCCATATGAAATCCAATGAGGTTGAAACCACTCTGAAACATCCTGAGTCATTTCATGGTAATGTTAAAAATTTAAGTAAAAGGATGAAAAAAACTGCATTTGGAATGTTATTGCAAACAAAGAATTACAAAAAAGGTTATGGGGTGAAAATTTCACTCTCGGGGTCACTCCGAAATTTGCTCCAAACCAAAGCGATATCAGGAACACGCTCCCCCACAACCCTACAATGAAGGGTCATTATTACATTTTGGAAGGGCTTCCAACGAATTTGGTGAGAAATAATTTGAGTATTCATGAATTCCTTTAAGGTTAATAGTAACGTATTGCTCATGAAATTCCCAAAGTTCCATTTTCACATATTTAACCAAAAGTGGAGTCACTGAGGTGAATAATGAAATTCCAACAAAATAATGCTTACTTAACCCCACAAGTAATAAATCTCTAAATTATCTGAGGGAATTAGTCTTCTTGCCTTGAATGGATTTTTCAACTAAGTTAATTTGTGAATACATTCAAATCCCACTCACTAAATTCGTTGTTAAGGCCAAACTTGAGATAACCATGGAATGAACTTTATCCCCAACAACAACACTAAAAGTATTATCTTTCAAACTCTAACCTAGGAGGAAAAATCATGTTTCAAATAGGGGAGCCTAGAGGAGCGACAAGAAAACTGCCTATTACCACAAAATCTAGCAAGCCTACTGTAAAGCTTCACTACGAAACATAGACCTTATGGTAATAAAGAGAACATCCACCACTATCACCTCAATGGCCTCTTTCTAGCTATTTAGCAGTGGATTTATCCACACAAGGGAGGCTTCCTAATCACCCAAGAAGATCTTGAGCAAATAAGGGCTCAAGGACGATATAAGGTCCTATGGTTATGGAGGAAGGTACTGGCACAAACTTGATGGTCATGATAAGAGTGACAAAGAATCAAGCACATTTCCTCGAAACCCAATGAATAGAGGAGGGCTGCTATAAACTAGGGTTTTATTGATATGAGAGTTTATATTATGCAAAAACATATAAAATTAAGAAATAGCCTCTAAGAGATAGATTCAATAAGGGGTAAGCCAATGAAAAAGAAAATTTTGGATTTTTAATGGTTTAAGATGCATAAAATAACAAAATTAGCCTAGAAATCAATCCTAATTTGAGGATTAAGATGCAATAAATACTTGATTTTCCTTTTTAACTTATTCAGTGCAATCATTATTAATACAATAATGACATATTATAATGTCTGCTGCCGCTTAGGAGATAGAAGGTAGGATTATGGTGGACTAATAAAGTTCCCATCGGTTAAGCCTTGGGGGGGGTGGGGGGATTTTAATAGGGAACATAATTCTCCTAAGAACACATTATAACTACCTAGGGGGTGAAAATAGAGACATATCCTAGGCTAATGAAAATTCACTTTCATTTTATAAATTGAAAAGTTCTTAAAGTGACTTAATAACATTAAAATGGTAAAATGGTGGCAAAAATGGCCACTTAATTATAAAAGGAGAAAAGTGAGGATACTCTCTTAATTCTATCACTTGCATTTTGCGAAAAATAGCTCTTGGAGAGTTTTTGGAATAAATCTTAGGGTTTGAGAATACCTAGCTCCCATTTCTAGCTTTAGTGTTGAAACTATACACCCTAGTTTGTTCGGAGAGTGAAGTCACATATATTTCACTATTACGTTATCAAGGAGAACAAGATTAGCAGAAGAAGATGGAGGGACACAGTTTTATCAATTTATTTTATCTTTTGATTTTATATTTTCTATATATCATCTTGCATATGAGGGTTCCAATTTGGGGTCAAGGCTACTACTGAAGAAAAGGTTGATTTTCCTTCTCATACTATTGTATGATTTCAAATTTGTAAAGGTTGAGCATTGGGGAAAAAACATGGCCAAGTTCTGTGGGTAGAGCTCCTCATTATAGCACAAGGTTTTTCTTATAGAGGAGTTTAGTTACTTATCTATATGGTGCATTGAAGCTATTGTCTTACTGATCCATGGTACTCTGACCAGTGAGCCAATTTTTTATCCTATACATTAGTTCCAAGTCTTGAAGTGAAGGAAGTGTAACATGTATGTGTTTACAGGGAGTTTGGGTTGAGTTCTACATTGTTGAAGGGAGTTTATACAATGAGCCAAATCACCAATCTTGTTGGTTGTGTGCTTCATTTTTTACCCTCATTTCATAAGGCTATGGTTTGGCATCTAGAGGACAATCAACAGAAATCCAATAAAGGCTATTTACCTTTAATAGAAGAGCCAAAAAATTCATCAGCCTTGCTGGATATGTGACGTGTTTACCTCTACTTTCTATCGCTAAAGATATATTTATATTTGACACTGTGGGGGGTTATTTATATTGTTGGTGGAATTATGATAGTATAATATTTATCTAAATCTATTGTCTCTGTCACTGTTTACTGGTAGTTTCTATCTCAATCCCTTGTCATTACTTGAGCATGTGTTACCAGTGGTATGCATGTCTTTCATTTCAATGCAAAAACAGATATTAGTTATTCATAAGCTTCTCTATCATGCATGCTTGGCATTTTTGGTATTATTTCCATTATAACTTTTCAAAGATCATCTACAACACCTCATCCTCAAATTGTTTGTAAAAACACAATAGTGAACTAAACCATACAAACTCAAAAACAATTGTGGTTTTTCCTAATATATTCATGGTGAGTATCTTACATTGGTATTAGAGCATGTTCTTGGGTATATGTAGGGTCTAAGGACATATTATGAGTGAATTAATGAGTGTTAAAGACCACCCTTACATCACATACAAAAAGAAATACAAAGTCAGAGAGCCTATTCCCATTTTCAAGGAGGAAACATATATTGAAAACAGAAAAGGGGAAGAAGAAACCCCTAGAAAGGGAAAGGAGATAGAAGAGACACTAGAAAGAGAAGGGCTAGACATGGGGGATAAGAGATCCAAGCATTCAACAACTTGCTCAGTGTACCGAATGGTTTGGCTAAGGGGCAAAAGGAGATGGTGGATCTAATAAGCAAGATATAAAACAAAGAGACTCCCACCGAGAAGGAACATGTTAATGAAGAAGGATATAATAGTGCAGAGGGTATTCATGCATGTACTACAATGCAAAGTTTCTCACGCTTATACATCCGAGAACCTAAAACCAACATGCCTCAGTCCATACATGATATGACAGAAGACCAAAAGGAGTAGATGCGTCAAGTGATCCATTATGTTGGTTATTTGGAGGAGTATATATAATTGGGACATGAGATCTAGGTTGTTATGAGTTTCAATGACTTCTTCGACCTCCAATTAAAAAGCAAGCCTGAGGTAGCTCAGAGGGCTTTGAGGCAAAATCAAGAGCTACAGAAAACATTGTAAAAAGTGACCATTCCTTGTTTTGATGGATCATTAAAGTGCTTAGCTAGATCATTGGTCGAAAAGTTGGACACCTATCTTCAGTCACATTAGTTTACCAAGGCCGAAGCCATTAATTTGGTGACATTACATATGGGCAGGGATTCCCATGAGTGTTGGTATAATGGGTTGGTGACCAAGGCTCAAGCCAACTTCACCTCATACACAAAGTTTACTAAGAGGTTCATATAACATTCTGACTAGAAAGATCCAGAAATTCATTTTAGAGAGATAGCACAAATTATATAGATAGACAATGTAGAGGCCTACATATCAAAGTTTTTAATATTAGCAGTTATGGTCACAGACATATCAGCGGCTCATTTGGTGATGATATTTTTGGAGGGGCTATCTGCGCCTCTACATGGTTGGGTGAAGGGATATCAATCGTCCACACTACAAGGTGCATTAATAAAGCTAGGGACATGTAGGATGTTGTTACTAAGAGGATATTCACTCATAAGCCTTACCTTCTCCAGAAGAGATAAGAGATCAAACGTTTTCTAGAATGAGTGGACAGAGAAACTGAAGTTGGACGAGAAGGCCCTGAAGGAGTTGAGAAAGAAGAATCTCTATTTTCGCTGTCAAGAGACTTGAGCACCATGCCACACATGTGCAAGAAAAGACAAGGTGGGCAAGGCCCACTATATTGAGGTGTAATCTAAGAGTGACAATAATGATGGAGATGAGGAGTCAATGTATGATCATGTAAAAGGATGAATACATCAAACAATAGGGGGTGAGACTTCAAATGCTAGAGGACAAGCCCCTATTATTGCATCTGTGTTAGGGTTCCCTAGGTATCACATGTTTAGAGTCAAAGGATTTATTGCAGGTCATGAGATGATGGTGATAATTGATGATGGGGCTTCCCATAAATTCATGGATGCAACCATGGTTGATCAGAAGAAATTTCGACAAAGGATTTTGATGGTTTTTGTAGTAACTAATTCTCTTTTGAAGAAAGTTGAACAACTAATAGATGGTATTGTGATCAATGAGTAAAAGATGAATAACATAATTGCCTTCTCTACTCACAATTTATGAATTCCTTTAAAATCTCGAAAGGTGTTTAGTTAAAGAATCATTTTTATTGTCGTTTTTTTAATTTGATGTCATCAAAATGACCCTAAATTATATACCAATCGAAGATATGGAACTATATGTTCATCTTAAGAGCTTTTAAAGAACTATTTTGCACTGTTAAATAGAAATATATATGTTATTTCAATGTGAAGATGATCCATTTTTTTTGCTCATAATATACGAAAAATGTTTTTCAAAAAAAAAAATTGAAATTAATAAGTAAATGTTGTTCTTATTGAAGGAAATTTGCTTATTGAAATTTGGTCGGCTCTGCTTCTAGGGTTTAACTAAGTGAGTGACAGAGGGCAACAAGCACCCATGGAGACACAGGGAGGAGGGAGCTCCACTCCCTCCTATAGTAATATGGTAAAAAATAGAGGAAGAGGAGGGAAAAAAAACAAACCTCCACAGCCCTTGGAGGTCAAGGAAAAAAACACCAAAACTCAGAAGGCAGAAGCCAGCAAAACCCATTCAAATCAAGGGGCCCATGAAGAAGACAGTTAGGAGGCGAAAGAGGAAGACAAATGTCAGGGATAAGAGAATAGAGCTAAGATGGGGCCTTGTAAACCCAAGAATATAACTAAACCTCAGGTTATTCTAAATGATCCAGCTCTGCAAGTTCATAGGGATCCCATGGCTAACTATGCCATCATATGAAAATTTATGGGAATTTGGCGATCAGAGAAAGCGTTGTACACCTGGATAAAATACAACTAGAAACCAAAGGGGGAGTTAAATATACATCTTGGATCACAAGGTTTTTTTACTGTGGTGTTTATGAAGATGGAAAACCGAGACATAATTTTTGAATGAGGGCCATACTTCTTTGTAGCTGCTGGTCTCTATATGCGGCCATGGACAATGAACTTTGTGCCAAAATGAGAAACATTCACTTCGGTGCCAGTATGGATTCGACTATACTCCTTACCTTTAGATTACTAGATGCTAGAGTCTTTAAAAGATATAGGGAATAAATTAGGTCATTTCTTAAAAATTTCAGAGTGAACTCTACAGGGAAAATATACATCCTTTGCTCGTATATGTGTGGAGATGGACCTATTAGGATCCCTTCCAGATGAGGTCATTCTAGAAGTCTATGATGAGGAATGGGTTCAAACAGTTGACTATGAACATATCTCATTGAAATGTCACAAATGTCATGAGCATGGGCATCTATCCAGAGACTATCCTCTTAATAGAAGGGAGGAAAGCCTAAATACTAATAAAGGAAAAGACTAGACAGGTTTCACCAAAGTAGGAGGAAAAGGAAAAGGAGGGGGAACGAAGACACAAAAGAACCCTATTGTGAATTACAAAAAAAAAGTTACAACAGTTTTGAGATCTTAGGAGAAAAAGAAGTTGAGTACAGAGACTCAGATAGCAAGGGGGAAAGAAAAGAAGACCAACATGGAGTTCACTCAGGAACAAAATGAACACATGACAGACCCTTTGAGTACCATGGAAAGAGAAAATGACTAGGAAATGACTCAAAGTGAATGTGGTATAGAGGATCAAGATTTATAGGAGATCCTGGAAAGGGAGAACCTAGAGCTGGAAAAGTTTCTAGAACAGGGAGGGAACCTGGGAATAAACTCCATCCCTCAGGAGGATATGGACAAGGTCCAATAGATATTCCTTAACAAGTCACATCAAATAGTTGTAGGAGTCAAAATAGGACATGAAAATAGGGAAAACAAAGGGACTTCCTCAATAGGATTAATAACAGGAAAACCAACAAAGAATCCAAGCAAGAGGAGGGGAAGAAAAAGACAAAAAGAACTACTACTGGAGTGTGGGAAAATCATGATTGACTCAAGAAGGATGAAAGACCTTTCCAGTTACTCCTTTAAAACCCCACCTCAATGAAAATCACAACCTAGATCATGAGAGGATGGGGGAATAGAAGAAAACAGAATCTATGTAAAAGGATTAGAGAGGAAAAACCTGACATAGTATTCATACAGGAAACAAAATGCTCAGTGGGGAGGATCCATGAAAAACATAGCAAATGGGTAAATAGATATGAATAACTTGAAGTTAAGGCAAATAAATTTGCTCGTGGCATTCTCACTCTATGGGATCCATAGAAATTTGGTGTGATTGATGCGAAGGTATCCAAACATCACCTTTCTCTGATTTTCCAACCTGTTGGTGATAGACAATGTTATATGATCACCAATGTCTATGGTCTACAACCAGAGGAGGACAAACTTTGACTCCTCACAACACTAGAGGATACTAAGAAGAGATACCCAACTCTACGCTGGATTCTTGGAGGTGATTTTAACATAACAAATTCACTTATGGAGAAGAAAGGAGGAACTAGAATACTTGGTAGAGACTCAGTTTCCTTCTAGAACTTCATCACCAATATGAAATTGGTTGATATGCAAACAAGCAATGGAATCTTCACTTGGAATAACAAAAGAGGGGGCCCTACCCAAGTGGCCTTAAAATTGGACATATTTATGGTTTCAAAGGAACTTCTTCTCAGGGGAAGCAACATTACTGCACTCATACTACCTTTTGGGGGTTCAGATCATTGTCCTATCCAATTGGAAGATTTCCTTTTTGGCAAACCAAGGAACACCCCCTTCAGGTTTGAGAATGCTTGGCTCAGACATTCAGATTTCCTCACAAACATTGAAAAAAGGTGGAAGGAAGAGCTTCACCTTCAAGGTACAAAGATGTTCCTTCTTCATTGCGAACTCAAACACATTAAAGGCAAACTCAAAGAGTGGAATAAAAAGGAATTTGGTAACATCTTCAAAGCTAAAGGAGAGGTGGAAAATAAACTAAAGGAAATAAACCAGATTCTTATCATAGAAGGCTATATAGATGAAAAGAAAGAAATGGCAGAATCACTCCAGCAGGAGTGGGACAATAGATGTCTTCAAGAGGAAATATTTTGGAGATAGAAATCTAGAGTACAATTGATTAAAGAAGGGGAGAGAAACACCAAATTATTTCACAAATACACCATAGCTCACAGAAACAACAATAGAATTTTGAAACTTACAGATCATCATGGAATAGAGAGAAACACTCATGAAGAGATGGAGAAGGTTCTACTCCAGCATTTTCAAAAAATTGTTGAGGAAACCTCGGAAGACAGATACCAATTTATGGAAAAATTTACTCATTACATCCCGAAATTGGTTACCAGAGAAGATAATTTCAATCTCAATAGACCAGTAACAGAGGAAGAAATTGAAGAAGCAGTGAAAGAGATGCAAAATGGGAAAGCACCAGGCCCAAATGGATCTAGTGTGGACTTTTTCAAAGCTTGTTGGAGGATAGTGAAACAAGACACCATGGAGGTAGTGGAAGACTCTCGAAGATTTAAGAAAGTCTTAAAGGCACTCAATGAATCTTTCATAGCCTTAATTCCCAAACAAGAAAAGGCCACCTCTCCAAATAGATTTTGACCTATAGCATTACGCAACGTGATATACAAAATTATATTCAAAGTAATTTCCAACCATCTCAAACCTCTCCTACCAACCCTAGTGTCAAAGGAGCAAACAGGCTATGTGGAAGGAAGACAAATTCTAGATAATGTAATTCAAGCACATGAAATGATTCATTCACTCATTACCAACAAGGAGGCAGGAATGGTAATGCAGCTGGACATAGCAAAGGCCTATGACAAACTTAGCTAGTTGTACACAAGATAAATACTAAAAGCCTATGTCTTTGATTACAATTGGATGAAATGGATTATGGCGCTAGTTACCACTGCTAGCTGTTCAATTCTTCTCAATGGCTCTCCTTTCAGAACCTTCAAGCCTTCTAGAGGTCTCAAGAAACAAGATCCTCTTTCTCCTTTCCTTTTCATTCTAATGATGGAAGGGTTAGGAAGAACTATCAAAGCTACTAAGGAGGAAGGGAGAATTTAGGGTCTAAGACTCACTCAAGGTGGGGACATGGTGACACATCAACAAATTTTGGATGATACTATGCTTCAAGGCACATCCACTGTCAAGGAAGCCAAAGCATTCAAACATATTCTGAGTGAGTTTAATAGGGCAGCAGGCACAAAGGTAAGTCTCACTAAATCAGATATTTTCTTCTTCAAAACGAATATTTCAATTCAAAGAAATCTTTTAGAGGGAGTCACTGCCTGTGAAGTACCTGGGAGTTCCTCTAACTGACAAACTACTTCACAAGGATATCTGGGAGCCTATTCTTAATAAGCTAAAAGATAAGATTAGTAAATGGACAAATAGATCACTAAATCTAGCAGGGAGACATATTCTCACTAAGTCTGCCCTCCAAAGTATCCCTATCTATATTCTACCTGCCATTCCAGCACCAGCCAGTGTAGTTACTAATATAAGAAACATTCAGAGAGACTTTCTCTAGGGGAAAGGTGAAGAAAAGAAGAAATGGGTGCTTATGGAATGGGACAGAGTATGCAAGCCTAAGTCCCATGGTGACTTGGGTCTTCATGACCTAGGAATTCTTAACAGGGTTCTTGGTGCCAAAATCTAGTGGAGATGGCTAAAAAAAATACAAGCCCCCTGGGAAAAACTTTGGAAGCACAAATATGCTAGAAAATGGCAGGAGAAAAATCTATTTAGAATGACAAGACAGGTAAAAGGTTCTACAATTTGGAACAAGGCATGGGAGAAGAGGGCCCTAGTCCAAAACCATAGTTTCTGGGAGATCAAAAATGGAAACCTGACTTAGTTCTGGGAGGATAATTGGCAATAGGAGGACAATCTCTGAAGTGAAGAATTAGTAGACATTCACATTGATACCATCAACAAAGGACTAAGGTGGGTAAATGAATATTGGGACCAATCAAGGAACAACGGGAAATGGATATCATGGAAACTTCTAGATTAAAATGGAATGTGCATGCTGCATACTCAAGCTATAGCCCTTAAAGGTATTTTATACAAGAGACAAATATTGAACTCAAACTTGAACGATCAACTAAGATGGAGAAAGAGAAAGACACGTCTCTTCAACCTTAAGGAAGCCAAAAGAATAGATGTAGGGCTTAGCCTCTCAAACACTGATAAGATGTGGAAAGAAATCTAGGAAAATCCTCATTGGATGAAAGTCAAACTATTCAAGTGGCTAGTTCAACAGGGAAAGATTCTAACATGGGATAACCTAAGAAAAAGAGGCTTTGTTGGCCCCTCAAAATGTCACTTATGTAGACAACAAGAAGAAACTACAAATCATTTACTGAATAGATGCAATTTCACTATAATACTTTGGAATTGGGTTGGAGAAGTCTTCAAGTAGAAAAACAAAAATGTCAATGACATCACTACTAGTTGAAGAATTGGTGGAAATCTTTTTCGGATAATGAGATCATTAACTCCGCTTGGATGTTGACACTACGATTCATAATCTAGAATGTCTGGAAGGAGAGTAACAATAGGATTTTCAAGGAGAAAGGGAGTCCGGTGAGCAGCATCCTTAAGCTAATCCTTAAACAACTCAAAGAGACTATTCATATCCTATGAGGTGCAATTAATGGCAAACCCATCGGGCAAAGAGAGGACAAAATATTTGAGAAGTTAGAGCTCAATGTTCATCCCCCTCAGGATTCTATTTAGATTAACAAGAATACCTCAGCAGATAAGTCTTGTTGGCAACCCACTTCTCATGGCTTTTTAAAATTTAACATAAACGGGGCTTGAAAAGGGAAATCAGGAGAAGCTAGTTATGGAGGGGTCTTCAGGGATGAGGAAGGAAACATACAAGTCATCTTCCACAATTATCTAGGAAAAGAAACCAACAATACGGTTGAGCTCATGGCAATGGAATTATGCCTGGAAATATTGCTCAAGTACAACATTCACAATGTCATCATTAAGGCTGACTCACAATTACGCATTAACTCAATGAAGAGGATAAATGTTGGCACTACTCCTAAGAAATTCTCAGAACACTAGGGGCTTTTGCAAGTCTACCAAAGAATCTGAGTGCACCTAAGAAGGTTGAGAACTCTTAGGTTGGTGCATGTTCGCAGGGAAGCCAACAAAGTTGCGAATTGTCTTGCGAATGAGGGGGTACAAAACAAGCATATCAACTTGTGCTAGTGGGAGGAGGTAACAGATGATAGGTTGAAGGAGGGATGCTCATCCAGGGCCATCAACAACCAACAACAGTATCAGGAAAAATCAAGAGACAAAATTTTCCGAAACAAAGCCACAAAGATAGGGTCTCGTTGATTAGGATTCATTATGAAATGTTATGACATAAGTAAGGTCCTTTTTAGGATGTAGATCTATGTTGGCCTCTTTAACCCAAAAAATAGCAAACCAGAAGACTTAGAGGGATGACCGGAAGGTGGGACCTTCATCTTCCTTTGGCCCATACGGTGGAATCTGAATTTTCTCGGCAAGCGCAAACCCCCGCTTTTATTCTTATGATAGCTTTACTGCCCTCGGGGTGGTTTCAGCCTTATGACATGCTCATCAAGCAGGAAGTCGTTTTTCACAATTGGGAGCGATTCCACTCACCATGCAACACATGGCTAAGGGTGGGGAGGAATTATAACCCTCATCGCGCAGTAACTATCAGTGGTTTTAGTTCGAGCGATATGATCCCTAACCGTTGGATCAAGCGAGGACAATCCACGGCCAAGAATGAGCATGCATGTTGGTGGGTCCGAAACAATTGTTATGTTTCGAGCTATTTGCACGACCTCATGGGAATCGCGTGCAAATGGTGGATTTCGGGTGGTAAAAGTGATCTTAGGATATGTCAAAAATGGACCCGATATGATTATAAATTATGGTCTACAGGGTTCATCGGGTCCGATGTGTTTGTTAAAAGGTGAGCATGTTGGCCACCCGATATGTTTTTCATCCGCTGGATCTTTAGCTTAGGATCCAACGGTCAGTTTTGGACTGCTTGTTTGATTTGGTGGGCCAACGTCCGTGGGTTCGCTTTGTCATCTTTCGACCATGGATTGGGGTGGGCCTATCATATTGGTGGGCATCACCACTGATGTCACTGTTTGTACACTATTTCTCCTTTTCTTAATTGAATAGAAGGATCCGCTTTTGCCTTAGCAAGAAAAAGAAGGCAATTTGTTTACCAAGTTGGGACATAGATGTTGAGTGGTTTGTTGAATATCAATGGGAATTTTGAGACATGTGTTAATTCATGATAATTAAGGCATATATGAACCACTTATCTACCTTCTTACCTAGAAATGATATTGGTGTTGCACACAAACCTATACTTTCTCTAATGAATCCATATCCAAAAACTTTTTGAATTTTTTTTCCATTTCCTCATTCTATCATAAGTTTAATATGTAGCCCACTTCATTAGAAATATTTGAATTTGGTATTAATTCTATATGATGGATGATTCCCCTCATCGATGGTAAAAGAACCAATTATTCTTTTGGCATAAAACCTACAATGTCTTCCAACAACTTTTTCACTTCTATTAGAACATGTTTTCCAACCACTTTTTCTTCTTTTCAAAGCACGAGGTAATATGTTCCCCTATATTTCATTGCTCGTTGTAATAGTTTTCATCCTAAGAGTAGATTAAGGAACAAATTTTACACGGCTATCGAAACATGTTTACTGACCACTTTTTCTTCTTTTGGAAGTAACAGGTAGCATATGTTAGCTTTAATAGCATAAAAAAACACTCATACAAATCGACATGAAGCAAGAAGCACCGGGGAAAATAAAACCCCGAGGAGGGAATTTTTTTATTATACCATTCCAACATTACATTTAGTGTAAAACACCTTTTATATAACTATAGGTGATCATAACTGCTATGTCAAACTAAGTTATTCCATTTTACCCAACCACACAATGGTTCATCCCTATGGTTCATTTATAACTAACTCCATTTCTTAGATCACAAGCAGGAGTTATTTGAAAACTCTCCCCCTTAATGAGTGTGTTGACCACACTGTGTCGATGACCATAGCAATACACTCTCTTTTTTCGCAAAAGGGATAGTGCCTGGTCGATGGGTCTGTGTCATTGAGCTATCATCAACATCCTGACTTCCAAAATGTTATGTAAACCTATTCGACATGTGAATTATGTAAATAATCTCAGAAGACCTGTGTCATGTATGTAAAGACCTCGGTAAACCTACCTTTCTAATGACGATCTCCATTCTAGGAGTTTTTTCGTCTCACCGATTCATTTGACAATAATCGACAGTGTTTTTCCCTCCAATCTTACCCTAAAGCAAGAACAGATTTTGTCGCAAGGATCTTAAGTCAGTGATAGTGTTATAGATCGAGTCTATGTAAAAGTAATTTGGGAATAATCCTAACTATTTGGTTAGGCTATTTTATTAAAAATTGCTTGGTTTGCTGGATTATATTTGTGTTGCAGAAATGGGTAGTGTTTGAGGGTCTATTACAAATGGGTTTTCCCCCTTATGATGTAAAAAATATGAAAATCATGATGTAAAGTGTCCTAAGAGTTTGAAAATTAATTTATCGACTCATAGGTTAATTAATCAAATTTTGTCCACATGAGGTAGCTCAAGCGACAAGGGCCGTGGAAATGAAGTCTCACCGAACCCGAAGTCTTGGGTTCAAATCTTGGGCTACCTCTCCCCCGTTGAGGGGTACATAATGGACATGTAAATCAGAGAGTCCCGCCCCAACTTACAAAAAAAAAAAAAAGATTAATCAAATTTTATGGCCAAAAATTAATTAAAATCCTAAGCAAGAAATTTAATTAATTCTAGGTCCTAGGTAAATTTAAATTCTCCAAAGGCAAAATTCGTCAATCCTAAAAAATTAAATTTTAAAAGGTCCAAGGACTAAGGTAAAATAATTATTTTGATAAATTTTAAACCTTTGATCCCTAGGGTTAAGTCAAAGTCAATTTTTTGGGGAAATAAACTCAAAATTTTAATTTTTTAGTTAATTAAATTGTATTTAAATGAAAATTTCGAATTTCCTCCAAAATTAAATATTTTGATGAATACGATTAAAAAAAATGATCTTCATCAATGGTCATGATTACTTTGATAGGGATCACTTGAAGTAGCCGTTGGAGGATTTATTTTTGAATAGGAGGTCATTTTTCAGTCGATTGATCTGATCTCTCAGTCATGTGCTTACCAAGAAGCTCTGGTGAAATATTTTTCTCGATAATAAAGAAAGAATTTGGGGTTAAATTCTGTTGCTGTTAGTCTTCATGGGAAAAATGTAAGATGTTTTATTTTCATGCATGTTTTTTTCTAAATCCATTGATGATACCTTCTAAAGAGTGATTTGAGTACAGGTATCTTGCTCAGTCGATGGGGTTTGAATAATAATTTAAATTTTGAACGTAATAGCAAATATCCCTATTTGTATCAGTTTCACTATCATTTTCTCACTCTATTTTTTTATGGATGGATTGAGTTTTGCAGGGAAACCTTGATTTAGATCATCGAGCGTTAGGGGATGTTTTCAATTAAGCCAACCCACTCTTGATTTGTGTTTCTTGAAGAGCCCAATTAAATTAATCCTAGGCTTATCATAAGATTTTTGTTTTACTGATGCATGAGGGTTTCAAGATAGCACCTCCTTTAAAATTTAAAATAAAAAATAAAAAATCATGTGCCATAATGATAGATCTCGCTTCTTGGAGCCTTCAGTTTGTAATTATTGTAATTTACCTAGGTTTTTGGGGTTTTTAATATCTTCACTGTATATATTGTTTCTCGGTGTTTCATTTTTCTTAGTGCAGGTAAAAATCTGAAGTAGATTTCCTATTTGAAGCCAGATCTTGGCCCTGGAGGGTAAGATATAGCCTCAATATCATTTTGCAATGGCATTATTTTTACAGCTCGAGGGTTTTAAAATTTTAAATCTGTTAATTTTATGATTTCTTCCTGAAAGGAAATCTGAAGCAGAAGTATACTGGGCTAACTTAAATTTTGGAAATTGTTTAAGGGTTTCTTGGGCTACCATATTTTTCCGTCTATTGCCTTGAAGCTCCTGAAAAATTGCAACTCCTGTTTGCTGTTTTTTTTCCACTTTGCTACAACATTTTTTGCTAGAAAATTTTCGAACATTTTTTTGCTTCTTGGGGTTTTCTAATTTTTGTTGCTGCAATATTGTCCCTCTCTATTGCATTTTTTTGCAACCTTCTTCTCTGTTTCTCTTCCATCCCTCGCTGCAAATCCATCCCGTCTCCTCATCATCAACCTTTTTTACCTTTCATTTCGACTCGTAGATCCCTCTCTGCAATTTCCCTTCTCCTCTATCGTAGCTTTGTTATACCTCTATTTTGCTCGCCCTCCTTGCTGCGTGAACCCCTCATTTTTTTTCCTCGATCTATTTTCTACTTGCATTTTTCTTTTCCTACATACAAATGAAATTACCTCTGTCACTCCTTGCGTGTCCCTTCCTTCCTCTCGTGTGATATCGTCCCTCATTCCATGTTACTCTACCTGCAAACTCCAAACCATGTCCGCTTTTCCCTTCTGCTTGCTCCCTCACTGCTCAATCTTTGCATGTTTTTTGCTTCCTCACCCGTTGCAGCTCCTCCTCCAGTTCATACGTCGCCACGACAGCCTGTATGCACAACTAAACAAGACATTTCGATTTCTAGTTTCCTTTTTACCCTCTTTTTTGTATTTCATTTGGAGTTAGGTTTTGACATCATTTTGATTTCTTTTGTTTTGTTCGTGATCTTTGTTTTTGATTTTTTGTTTTTGTTTAAATTAAAAAATCTCAAAATTTTAATTTTTTGACTTTGATTCTTTTTAATTTCAAATTTGATTTCAATTTTTTTATTTTTTTTCTCTTTTGTTTTGATTTTCATGATATTTTGTTTTCTGTTTAAAAACTAAAAAATCTAAAATAAAAAAAAAAAAACATTTTTTGTGACTTTGAAATTTCGAATAAATTAAGTCACAAGATGACCTACACTTTCACATTTAAAAAATTAAATCTTTATGTCATAAAAAGTCTTTTGATTTTTATTTTTGGTCACATTAAAAAATTTAATTGCCACATTAAATTCCTTTCTAAGCTTAGCACATCACAAATTTACCTAAGGGATAATTAAAAGTCTAATCTAAAGTTCCTTGGTGTCGTTTTGTGTTAAGTGTAACATTTTAAGTGTAGAATTTTGTGGTATTGATTTCTCTAGTGCGATTAATGTTTTAGAATCATATCTAAAGATTAAATATAGTAGAAAGACAAATAATTCTAGATCTGGGTTATTGAACAAAATCATTTTAAATATATATTCATTGCTAAATAAGTTAAATTTCGTTGTTCTTCATGGTATTTAATTGCTAGGAAATATTTCATGATAAAGTTTAGAGCATTTTACATTTAATTGTTCATGATCATCTCTTTCACCACATTTATAAATTTCTCTAGATAACTTCTTTTCATTTAGTATGTGGTCAATTGAATATGAAGACACTAGTATAAAGTCATTTATATATTGTGGTTCTGTCTTATTTTATTAGATATATCCATTTTGGTTAACCGGGACCTATTTACATTCATCAAGTTGTTTATCTTTAAGTCTCCTAGAGCATGTGTTCCACAGGCTATCCTCATTCATTCACCTTAGGGACTACCTCACTTGACTTGTTTAGGAGAGAGTCTAAATGAAGTGAGTAAGGATTAGAGTGACATCCCTTACTCTGAGCGTTGACATTGTGCCTGGACACTTTGTGCAACAACATTTTTTGGCGTTTTTGCTAGGGACAGAGTTTTTCTGTCCTTGGTCCTCTTAATCTCTTCTCATCATTTGATCCTTTGATCTTTACCCGTTCGTATTCATCTGATTTTCATCACATCATCTTCTGTGTCTAAGCTAGATTTCTATTTGAGTGGTGACTCCATGTCCTTCATAGTCTACAGGGGCATCTACTGGGAGGAACCCAAGAAGCTTAGTTAATCTTGCTCTAGATCATGAAAGGGCTCCCTAAGCTAGATTACATAAGCTCTCTTCTCATACACCTTGAAAATCTCGACCAAGAATCTCTGTGTGACATTCGTTCGATCTTCTTGAATCCTCCCATTCCAAACATCATGGATATCTATGAACCTCTTAACTTTGTTAACATCTAGGGTTATCCCCATAACATTCCTAATATTGGTATAGACAAGTTGCTCGCTTTCCAAGGAAATAATTCAATCACTATTAAAATCATTTATATGATTTTCATACTTGGTGGGCGAAATTCACTAATGCTCATAATTATGAGGATGTGCAAATGAAATTCTTCATCTTGACCCTTAACTAGGATGCTATAGATTGGTTTAGGGATAGGCCTGATCATAGAATTGATTCATTTGGTTCCCTCCTTGATAATTTTAGAGAGAAATTTGGTGATGAGCAAGAAGATTGATTTTTAGCAAAAGCGATTAGCGTCATGAAAAAGAAATAAAATGACACATTTGAAGAATTTAATAAAAAGTTTATGGTATGCTTAAAGTTATATCTACTAATTACAAACCAAATGAGAAAATGCTTCTAGAATATTATCTCGATTCTTTCAATACTAACACTTCTTATGAGCTAAGAAGGTCCAATCTTGTTGAGTACAAGGCTTGTCAACTCATAGATTTAGAGCTGGAAAAAGATAAGAAGGCTTCTAGCAAATCTAAAATTCCTATGTGTGATAGATCTATTGTTAAATTGAAAGAACCTAAAGGAAAAGAAAAGGAATCCGAAGAAGAACCTATCCAAAAACTGCTTAAGAAGTTGGAAAGTATGGAGTTAAATCAATCTAGGATGATTGTTGATCATTCTAAGGAAAGAACTACATTACAGTCTAGGTTGATTCAAATGGAAAGAGATTAATTGAAAAATCATCAATGTAGGCATCAGAATAATAATAATAATCAAAATAATAGGCATAAGAAGGGTCAGTCTAGTGAGAAGATGTGTCATCACCCTCTTGAAATGAATCATCGTGTGGAGGAGACCCCACCTTATTGTAGAACATGTGATGATCTTCATGAAGAAGCCACTTGTCTTGTTATCAAGAGAATCATGTGTCATGAGATCCTTGGTACAAATAATTAGATAAATGTGGTTGGTAAAGAATATTATCTATCGCAAGAGAATTGGGAAGAGGTTAAGAGAAATAGTCAACCCATCAGAACTTTCAATCTTCATATAGCACTAATAATTTTGGTCAAGAAATTAATGTCTTCGTTAAACTTTTTAGTGAGGAACCTCCTACTAAGCAAGTTCTTGAAATTGCTAAGGACATGGGGCTAACCTATAAAAGAAGAAGTCAAAATCATAATCAATTTAATTCTCGAAGTCTTAACACTGGATCAACTTTTGGTATGAATATTGATTTAGGAGGTTGGTCTAATAACTCTAAAGTTTTGCTTCTTGTCACCGAGATAATGAAGATCCCCTCCTAGAAGGTCATGTTACTAAGTGCTATTGGTAGTACCCAAGTGAATGCAACTCAAGAGGAAACTCCTGAGGCATTCTACCAGGGTGCTCCCATGTATTTGCAAAGTATGGAATCTGATAGCAAAGGCCATTCTCCCTTTTTCATTACTTTGATTATCAATAATTATCGGTTATATAATTTCATGCTAGACTTTGGTGCTTCTAGTTGTGCGATGACTAGGAGAGTCATGGAATAACTTAATTTAAGGATATATATAGGCCTTACGAAAACATATATGCCATGGATTCAAAGGAAATTAAAGTTCATTGGTTGATTAAGGACTTACAAGTCCATCTATCTGTGTACCCTGATACCATGAGTGTCATGGACGTAATTGTGGTTGATGTGCCTAATGCTTGGAGTATGTAGTTGTCTAGAAAATGGGCCTCTGGTTTAGGAGGAAGCATTTGAATGAACTAGTCATATGCTATGATTCCTTCCCCTAATGGTCAAGTATTTCTCAAAATAAAAATAGAGCCCAAAAGGAGGTTCCATGTCGAAGATCCTAAAAGTCCCCATAATCAGATAATATGTGAATGACTAAAACTTGTAATCATGTTATTTTATCTAATTCAATCATTCCCATAGAGGTCAAGGTTGACAAAATGAGGGTGACTTTAAAAGTAAAGTTTGGCATTTGTACTTTGATGGTGCGACATCTAGGCATGGTAAAGGTACATGAATTGTCTTGAAATCCCTCGTTGTTCATATTTTCAAATTTTCCTATCGATTATAATTTGAAGCAACAACCGATGTGGTTGAATATGAATCCTTGTTGCTGGGTATTGAAATGGAAAAAAAAGATGAAAGTCAAATTGCTGAGTATCGAGGGTGATTAAGATTTAGTTATCATGAAAAAAAATTAGATATAAAAATCAAATATTAAGAAATTATAGAAATGTTGTGTGGGATACCATGGAGTATTTTTATACTATCAATCTTGAAGCTATCCCAAGAGAGAGATATTGCTTATTTTATGCATTATTTGTTATTTCTTCTACCATGAAATTATCTGATAAATTAACTAAATATAAAACTAAGACGGATATTATTTTTAAACCTTCTATCCTAGACAAATCTGAACATGGGAAGACCTTTGATAATGAAGCACATGTTATTCACTTTCTAGATCATTTGGATAATTTCATGGTTTTCAAGTAAATTCTACGGAACACGAATCCAAACGACTTAAATTGCAGAGAGGGAAGAGTCCTACCATATGCACGATTTAACATGGAACATCTGAAAAGAAGCCTATAGATTTGCTTGAAAGCAGGAAAATGCTGAGCATGCACTACATTTAATGCATCTCATGCCATGGGGGAACCTTTGCATTGTATTCCTAACCCTACAACGTTTTATTTCAGTATATTATTTTGTAGGTAGATTTATGTTTTCCATATTATTAGGATAGTTAATAGATGAAGATCTTATGTCTTTCTTGTGCTTAATATTATATGATGAATTTGGATGGATGCTACTTATGTTATCTTGTGTGTTCCATGGATGCAGGTTCTAGATTCTCGCATTCCTCTAGTGTAACAACGTGTCCTCAAGTAGAGCTAAATGTTGACCACTATGTGTCAACGACCCATCGCAGTACGCCCACATTTTTCGCAAAAGGGATAGTGTTTGATCGATGTGTCTGTGTCGTCCAACTATCATCATGACCCTGACTTCCAAGATGTTATGTAAACCCATTATGCATGTGTATTATCCAAATGATCTTAGTAGACCTGTGTCATGTATGTAGAGGCCTGGTTAATCCTACCTTTCTTTTGACAATCTCCATTCTAGGAGCTTTTTCATCTCACTGATTCATTTTCGAATAATCGATAGATTATTTTCCCTCTAGTCTTACCCCAAAGATGGAATGGATTTTTTCGCTAGGATCTTAAGAGAGTCCTACTGTTCTAGATTGAGTCTTTGTAAAAGTAATTTGGGAATAATCCTACCTATTTGGTTAGGTTATTTTATTAAAAATTACTTGGTCTACTAAATTATATTTGTGTCGTAGAAATGAGTAGTCTTTGAGGGTCTATTACAAATGGGTTTTCCCCCTTATGATGTAAAAAAATATGAAAATCATGATGTAAAGTATCCTGAGGGTTGGAAAAATAATTTGTCCCCTCCTAGGTTAATAAATTAAAGTTTGACCCAAAATTAATTAAAATCCTAAGCTAGAAATTTAATGAATTCTAGATCCTAGGTAAATTTAAAATCTCCAAATGAAAAATTTGTTGGTCCTAAAAAAATAAATTTTAAAAGTTCCAGGGACTAAGGTAAATTAATTATTTTAATAAATTTTAAACATTTGATCCTTAAGGTTAAGTCAAAGTCAATTTTTTGGGGAAATTAACTCAAAAAATTAATTTTTGAGTTAATTAAAATGCATTTAAATGAGAATTTCTAATTTCCTCAAAAAGTTAATATTTCGATGGATGAGATTACATGAATTTTTTATCTTCATCAGTGGTTGATAATACTTTGATGATGACCACTAAAACTAGTCGTTGGAGGATTTATCTTTAAAAAGGAGGTCATTTGTCAGTCGATCGATCTGATCTCTGAGTCGTGCTTAACAAGAAATCTAGTGTAATCTTTTTCTGGATAATAAAGAAAGAATTTGGGGGTTAAATTCTACTGGTGTTACTGTTCCTGAGAATACTCAAAGATGTTTTATTTTCATGAATGATTTTTTATAAAGCCAGTGATGATAGCTACTAAAGAGTGATTTGAGTACATGTATCTTGCTCATTCATTGGGGTTTGAATAATAATTTAAATTTTGAACGTAATAGTAGGTATCTATATTTGTCTAAATTTCATTATTATTTTCTCACTCTATTTTTTATGGTTGGATTGACTTTTGCAGGGAAATCTTCATTTAGATCCAACTCCTGATCCGCGTTTCTTGAAGAGCCCATGATATAGGTGGATGTTGGTGGCCATCCAGTCCTTTCAGTTTCCTAAATTGTAGCACATTTTACTATTTTTAGCAGTTTTTTTTGGGTCCTGAGCTTCCAGAGCTGTTTTGAGGCCCTAAACGATGTTTTTTGGGAAATCTGGGGGCAACATGGGTTCGTGAATTGATGTTTCCCTTCCCAAAGTGTTAGTTCTTGGACAGATAATTCTAACGAGCTATTGTACATGTCAAACGAAGATCCTATGCCAAAGTTACGACCTTGGGAAATTGATGTACCAATTTATCCAAATGAGGCCCACAATTTGGTGTTTCATCTTCTAGGGTTAGGTTTTAAGATGTGAAGGGTTTTCCGTTGTTTCTCAACAGTAAATAGGCCTTCGAGCCTTATTGTAACACACTTCAGAGGCATGTAGCAACCACATCTTTTCTCAGAGACAAGCTACCATCGCCCTAGCTGGTTTCTTTCCATTTCTATTTGTAAGAATATTTGAGTATTTTACAGTAATGAAATGAAGTATTATTTCCACTTCATATCAATATTTATGGTTATCTCTGTAATTTATTTCATTCTTGTTTAAATCTGGATCAGTGGTATCAGAGCGCTCTGTTTTTTCTCGGTTTTCTTTGCATGTCCCCAACCAAGTCGGGATATAAGGAGTTAGGGCTTGAACTAGTCGAACCTTTGCAAGACGAGCCTCGCAAATCCCGACGGCCTCCCATGGCGGATGAGAAGAAAGATGAGGGGGCAAGAGATCCTATCAAAATATTGCTCGAAGAAGCCCTTGAGCAACAAAGGAACGCGATGATGGACAACTTTTCCTAGATTCTTCAGCGGCTACCTAGAGGCGACGCATCGGCTTCCAACAGCTACTCTGGAAACACCACACCATTTAAGGTACAAGCTAATCTTGAAATACCCATATTTTAGGGTCAAATAGATGCAAATTCCATAGACAAATGATTAAATTTGCTAGAGGGTTATTTTTTTGTTCATGAAGTTTCCAGTTGGGAAAAGATTGTTTTCGCTCTTCTCAAAGCAACTGCCCATGTTAAGGACTGGTGGGAAACCTACTATGAGCAGAGGAATGAAAGCACAGACTTGCTGTTTCAGCTGCACCGACTTGGGATTCATTCCAAGATGCCATCAAGGAGCAGTACTACCCTGTCAAAAGCTATGATTACAAATACATAAAGTGGACCACACTACGGCAGGGAAGCGACCAAGATGTGCCAGAGTTTACAAACATTTTTCATACCCTTTGCACATAGTTGAGTATCAAAGATTCTAATTTGCATCTAGTACTCAAATATCATGGTTTCCTACAAAGATAAATCCAGGAAGAGATGGATTTCCTGAACATCTCCTCGCTCGACACAATGTACCAATACGCTGTCAAAATCAAGCAAAAGTTCAAACAGAAGAAGCGAGACTTTGGATCTGCAAATCCAAAGCCCAAAGGACAAAGCTAAGGCGGGGTGACCCAAGACAACCCATCGAATCCACAAGAAAAATACAGCACCACGAAGTCCAAGAAGGACACAGGAAGGTGGTGTGAGTTCCACAAGAGTCCCATTGATAACACAAGTGAGTGTCGGACCAAGCAGTCGCTGGTGGCCGAGTTGAAGGCTTTTGAATCAGATGCATTTTCCAACCCTAAGCTAGAACCTGACAAGGAGAATGGCAAAGGGAAGCAGATCATTGATGTGGATCCCAGTGACACTGTTGCCATCGACAAGATCCAAAAGAATGAGCTCGAAGATCCAGAGGAGGGCGAATGTCTTTTCTACTCACAAATGTGGGTGAAGGGTTCGCCGCAGTAATTCATTGTCGACAATGGTAGCCAAAAGAAACTCATTTCAGCAAGGGTCTTGAAGTGGTTGGGCCTATCGACTACATCACACCCACAACCGTACAGTATCGGGTGGCTTCACGAAGGATGAGATCTCAAAGTTCACCAACAGTTTTGCCTTCCCTACAGCATCAAGCCCTTCACAGCCAAGGTATTATGTGATGTACACCTCTGGATGTTTGTGATGTATTATTAGGCTAATCATACTTGTGGAGGCAACATGTTGTGTATGAGTCAAGGCCTCGCGCTATCATTATTTCTTTGGATAACTCATTATACAGGATACCAAAGGTAGCCCCACCTACCGCCACCTCTTTGATCATTGCTAAGAAAGGCAGCAAGCTCATCTCCCAGACTAGGAAATTCATTTGTCTAGTTTTCTCCCATAGTAAGGGGAAGATCATTGCTACATCCATGACCCCTGCAAAGGGTTCCTCCACACAGCAGCAACAACAAAGGGATACAGTCATGACAGAACACAGGAGCAACTTATACTCACCCATAGGGGTACCACACAAGTTTTAGGTGGGCAACAAAGTTTCGTTACATTTGCAAAGAGAATGCCTTACTATAACCCATCGAAAGCTCAGACCACTCCGACATGGTCCTTACACCAGTACCAAGGATATAGGTAGTAATGCTTTGAAGCATAGCATTCCTCCATTCCTTCTCTTGCACCAGGTGTTCAATTTGGACCATCATCGACCATGCTTCTCACCATTTCTGGACACATCAAAGATTGCATAACAGCTCACCAGAGATGCATCTCAGTAGAAGCTTCCTCATCTCAGGGAAGAACTCAATGCAATGGGGACAATTGCTTCGTAAGGGGGGAGGAATGATCCAGGTGGATGTTAGTGGCCACCCAACTATCCCATTTGGACCCCCACAACTGTCTCTTTTAGTCTTTTCAGTTTCATAAATTGTATCACAATTACTATCTTTAGTAGTTTTTTTGGTCCTGAACTTCCAGAGCCATTTTGGGACCCTAAACGACATTTTTTGAGACATTTGGGGGCAACATGACTCCATGGACCGATGATTCCCTTGCCAATGTGGTAGTTCTTGGATAGATCTTTCTAACAAGCTATTGTACACATCAAACGGAGATCGTATGCCAAAGTTACGACCTTGGGAAATTGATGTACCAATTTACCCAAACAGGGCCCGCAATTTGGCGTTTCATCTTCTAGGGTTAGGTTTTGGTATGTGAAGGGTTTTCCATTGTTTCTCAACAATAAATAGGCCTTCGAGCTTCATTGTAACACAGTTCAGGGACATGTAGCTGCCACATCTCTTCTCAGAGATAAGCTACCATCGCCCTAGCTGGTTTCTTTAAATTTCTGTTTGTAAGAATATTTCAGTATTTTACAGTAATGAAATGAAGTATTATTTCCGCTGCATATCGGTATTTATGGTTCTCTATAATTTAATGCATTCCTGTTTAAATCCGAATCAGCCCAGCTAAATTAATCTTGGGCTTATCATAAGATTTTTGTTTTATTGATGCATGAGGGTTTCGAGTTAGCATCTCCTTCAATATTAAAAAAAAAACTGTGGCATAATGATATATTTGGCTACTTAGAGCCTTTAGTTTGTAATTATTGTAATTTAGCTAGGTTTTTGGGTTTGTTAATTTAATGAGTGTATATATCGTTTCTCGGTTTTCATTTTTGTCATTGCAGGTATAGATCTGAAGGAGATTTCCTATTTGAAGCTAGATCGTAAGATCTAGCCTCAATATTATTTTGGAGGGGTACTATCTTTACACTTCGAGGGTTTGAAAATTTAAATCTATGGATTTTATGAGTTCTTCCTGAAAGGAAATATCAAGCAGGAGTATAATGGTTTAGATTAAATTTTTGGAAATTGTTTAAGGGTTTCCTGGGCTACCATATTTTTTCGTCTACTGCCTTAAATATCCATAAATTGCAGCTCATCTTTGTTGCATATTTTTCATTTTTCTGCTGTGTTTTTCTCTAAAAAAATTTCAAATTTTTTTTTTGGTTTCCTGGGTTTTCCTTTTTTTTTTTGCTGCAATCTTCTTTCTTTCTGTTGCATTTTTTCAACCTTCTTCTCTACTGTGCTGCCATCCCTCACTGCTAATCCATCTCCTCTCCTCCTTGTCAACCTATTTCTTCCTTTCTTTTTGACACGTGGCTACCTCTCTGCAAATTTTCTTCTCCTCTCACGTAGCGTTGTTATACCTGTATTCTGCTCACCCTCCTTGTTATGTGAACCCTTCATTTTTTTCCCCTGATCTCTTTTCTACTCATGTTTTTCTTTCCCTGCATACAAATCGCAATACCTCTGTCACTCCATGTGCATCCCTTCCCTCATATCTCCTGAGCTCGTCCCACATTCAAAATATGCTTTACCCGCAACCTCCAAACCTTATCCCCTTTTCCCTTCTTTGTGCTCCCTCATTGCCTAGTCTTTGCCCATTTGCTGCTTCCTCACCTGTCACAATTCCTCCTCCAATTCATACGTCACTGCCAAGGCCTCCATACACAACCAAACAAAACATTTATTTTTCAAGTTTCTTTTTTACCTCTTTCTTGTATTTTGTTTAGGATTAGGCTTTGACATCATTTCAATTTCTTTTTTTCTTTTTTTGGTCTTTAGTTTATGACCTTTTCTTTGTTTAAATTAAAAAAATCTCAATATTTAAATTTCAAATTTCATTTCATTTTTTTTTTTTTTTCTCTTTTGTTTTGGTTTCCATGATATTTTTTTTTTAAAAACCAACAAAATCTAAAAAAAAATTATTTTTGTCACTTTGAAATTTCGAATAAATTAAATCATAAGAGGACCTACACTTTCACATTATTATATATATATATATATATATATATATATATATATATATATATATATATATATATATATATATATATATATATTAATTATGTAGCCTATGGCCCATTAAATTTTTAATTTATTAAAGTCTTTTGACTTTTATTTTTGGTCAGATTAATAGTTTAATTGCCACTTTAAATTTGCTTCATAAGCTTAGCACATTAGAAATTTACCTAAAGGATAATTAAAACTCTAATCTAAAGTTCGTTGGTGTCATTTTGTGTTAAGTGTAACATTTTAAGTGTAGAATTTTGTGATATTGATTTCTCTATTATCAAGTGCGATTAATTTTTTAGAATCATATCTAAAGATTGACTATAACACAAAGACAAATAATTCTAGATCTAGAATAATGAAGAAAATTGTTTTAAATCTAGAGTCATTGCTTAGTATTTCAATATCATAGCTTTTCATGGCATTTAATTGCTAGAAAATCTTGCATGATAAAGTTTTGAGCATTTTACATTTAATTGTTCATGATCGTCACTTTTGTCACATTTATAAATTGCTCTAGATAACTTGTTTTCATTTAGTTTATGGTCAATTGAATATTAAGGCATTGGCCTAAAACCATTTCTATCTTGTGGTTGTGTCTTTTTTTATTAGATCTATCCATTTCAGTTAACCAGAACTCATTTACATTCATCAAGTTGTTCATATTTAAGTCTCCTAGAGCCTGTGTTCCACAAGCTATCCCCATTCTTCACCTTAGGGACTACCCCACTTGACATTCCTAGGAGAGAGTCTAAACGGAGTGAGTAATGCCTAGACACTTTGTGCGACATAATAGTGCTTATGATATTAATACACATTCTTCATATTTGTCTTGCAATTGTTGGTTCTAACAGCCTGAAACAAACACAATACAAATATACATGAATAAGGATCAAGAAACATAGGGAGAAATGAACCGTGAAAGGGGAGATTATATTAGACTATACCATCCCTATGTTAAAACTAAGGTACTATTGGGTTGTGTTCTATTCTTTCCATGACTAGTCGACGTAGTTAACGGGGGGGTTAGAAGGGGAGCGGAGCCCCCCATTCATTGCGAAAATTACATAGCGGGGGGTCGAGGCTCACAAGGGGTTTATGGGGTGTAGGTAACCCCACTCTATGGGGTCCAAGGTAGCGCCCCAAAATTTTTTGGTTTTGGACACTATATTAGGTTGGGCGGACCTACCTATGGTTTTGCGCATGATTTTCGCAAGTGGTTTTGGATGTGATTGTATTCGGTCCGTGGTACTGGATGCTTCGGCATGTATAAATATATATTTTACCATTGAAAGGAACATAATGAAAAATCAAGCTGGTAGTCCTAGTTTTGGGGATCCAATGGAAAGTCTCCGCGTATATGTGTTTTATGTGTTATGCTCTCGCATTGTTTATTTTCTGTGTTTTAGAATTCATATGCAGGTAATTTCTGTATGGGGTTAAAACCTACATTTGGTATTAGAGATATTTTGGCTTCAAGAGGATGCCTTTATTGCTGAGGGGTTTCGCTCAGGCCTATGGTACACCCTATTCAGTGGGAGATCTGTGAGATCAGTTCTGGTGGTGAAAGAAGATGGTGAGCAGTGGAAAGATAGAGATTGAGAAATTTAATGATCAGAGTTTTGAGTTGTGGAAACTCAAGATGGAGGATCTGTTGGTGGATAAATATCAGTGGATCGTAGTAGATCTGAGTACTAAAGCAACACGAGTGTCCGATGAAGAATGGAAGAAGTTAGATCGGAAGGCAAAGAGCATAATATAGTTGTGTGTCACAGATTCAGTATTGTTGAATGTATCAGGGGAAGCTACAGCTAAGGCTTTGTGGCACAAGTTAGGGCCTTTGTACCAATCTAAGTCTCTCATGAATAAACTGTTCCTGTGGAAAAAGTTGTATAACCTGAGTATGGAAGATGGAGACTCGGTGACAAAGCATCTGAATGCATTTAATACTGTGGTAAATCACTTATCATCTGTTGATATTAAAATTTCATATGAAGATAAGTGCATCAATTTGTTGTGTTCTCTATCAGATTCGTGGGATATTCTGGTTATTGCAATAGGTAGCAATGCAAGTGCCTTGCAGTTTGATGAAATAGTCTCATCCTTACTAACGGAGGAAATGAGATGGAAAAATATGGAGAGCCAGAATTGTGATGCCTTATTTGAACAAGGATGGCCCTAGAACATAAACAAAAATAAGTCATCAAGTGGGAGGTCTAAATCTAGAAGGAGATCTAAATCTCTAGGAAAACTTGTAAAGGTGGTGTGCTGGAAATGCAGAAAGGAAGGTCACTACAAAATGGACTGTAAATCTAAAGCTCCTGATAAAGGGAAGGGATCTGATGATGCTCCTTCTGTAGAGATAAAAACCACATCAGACGAAGGTGGGGATGTGTACTTGTCTTCTTCAAGTACACATGTAGATCATGAGGTATGGTTGATTGACTTAGGTGCATCCTTTCACTTCACTCCCCATAGAGAGTGGTTCTGTGAGTATGAGAAATATGATGGTGGTGATGTCTTCTTGGGGGAGGACAGGAAGGTTAAAATCATTGGTCACAGAAAAGTAAGGTTGAAGTTGCAAGGTTGAAGGGTTAGAACACTTGCGGGTGTTCTACATATTCCTTCATTAACCAAAAATCTGATTTCTGTAAGCAAGCTAGAGGATGCTAGTCCAAAAATAATGTTCAAGAATGATACCTGGAAGATGGTTCTAGGGCCACTTGTATTGATGTGGGGAGTTTGAATTGGAACTCTGTACAAGCTACAAGGTAGCGCTATTGTTCATGGGTGCAACTGTTTCGTGGTTCCTGGAAGTGGAGTAGAAAATTTAGTGGTCTCTCAAGAGAAGACCATGTTGTGGCATCAAAGGCTTGGACATATTGGAGATAAGGGCCTTCAAATACTTCATGGAAAAGGTATGGTAGAAGGTATGAGTAATAGCTCTCTGGATTTTGATTTCTGTGAAAATTATGTATATGGGAAGCAAAATCACATGAGTTTTCCCTCTAATGGTAAGACAGTGAAACAAATATTAGAGCTTGTGCACAATGATGTGTTTGGACCTATGAATGTTCCATCACTCGGTAGATCTATGTACTATGTATCATTTATAGATGACTTCTGAAGGAATACATGGTTATATTTCCTTAAGAATAAATATGAAGTCTTTGACAAGTTTAAAGAATTTAAGGCTCTAGTGGAAAACTAGACAGAGAAGAAGATAAAGGTGTTGAGAACAGATAACTGTGAAGAGTTTTGTAGTAAGGAATTTGAGGAACTCTGTAGGAAGTGTGGTATAGCACGACAAAAGACTACTCCATATACACCTCAGCAAAATGGCGTTGCAGAAAGAATGAACAAGACATTGATGGAAAGGCGAAGAAGCGTGCTCAGTGGTGTCAAGTTAGGACAAGGATTCTAGGCAGAGGCAGTGGAGATAACATGTTACCTAGTCAACAGATCACCTTCATGAGAATTGGAGGATAAGACTCCACAAGAGGTATGGACTAGTAAGAAATGCTCTCTTTCACATCTGAGGGTATTTGGATGTGATGCATATGTACATGTTCTAAAGTAGAAACGAACCAAGTTGGATAGTAAATTTGAAAAGTGCATATTTATTGGGTATAAGGATGGTTTAAAGGGTTATAAGCTTTGACACCCAGTAACAAGGAAGGTTGTATAAGCCAAGATGTGGTGTCCAGAGAGGTGAAAGATGTTATTAAACATAAATTACAACAAAAGGAACCTGAGAAGATAGAGTTTGATCTAAATGATGAAGAATCAGACTCTACAGCAAATGAGTAATCAGAAGATGAAGGGCCACAAACTTCGGGTGTGAGAAGATTAGATCGAGAAAGAAGGTAGCCAGAAAGGTATAGTCCATCTGCTTTCTGTTAAAATTTTGCTTATCTATTACTGATGATGATCCCAGAACTGTGAAGGAAGCAATAGATTTAGAGGATGGAAAACTTTGGAAAGAGGCCATGGTTGATGAAATGACATCTTTACAAAAAAATGAGTGTTGGGATTTGGTGGAGTTGCCAGCTAGAAGGAAACCCATTGGCAGCAAATGGGTGTTCAAGAAGAAGACAAATGTAGAAGGAAAGGTGGAGAAATACAAATCTCGGTTGGTAGCAAAAGGTTATTCCCAGGTGTCGAGAATTGATTTTGGTGATATTTTTTCTCATGTTTCCAAGGTAACTTCTATTAGATTACTTTTATCTGTTGCTGCTGGTTTTGATTTTAAGGTAGAATAGATGTATGTGAAGACAACATTTCTTCATGGGGATCTGGAAGAGGAGATATACATAAAGCAACCTGAAGACTTTGCGGTGAAGGGTAAGAGAGAACTGGTATGCAAGATAAAGAAGTCTCTATATGGGTTAAAATAGTCACCAAGGATGTGGTATCAAAAATTGGATACGTTTATACGGGGACTTGGCTTCACTAGAAGCAAAGCAGATCATTGTGTTTATTTTAAATTAATTGGTGATTGTGTTATTTATCTAGTATTGTATGTGGATGATATGTTGTTGGTTGGAAATGACAAAGAAATTATCCAGATTTTGAAGACCCATTTGTCCTCGAAATTCGACTGAAATATTTTGTTGCTGCAAACTATATTTTGGGCATTGAAATTAAAAGAGATTGGACAAAGAGGAAGCTCTGGTTAAACCAGAGGAAGTATGTCAAAGTATGTCGAGATAATATTTCAGAGGTTTAATATGCAGTATAGTAAACCAGTGAAGGTTCCTATTCCTGTAGGTGTAAATTTATCTGTTGAACAGTGTCCCAAGACACAAGAAGAGGAAGAGGACATGTCCCGTGTTCCATATGCAAGTGCAGTCGATCGGCTGATGTATGCGATGGTCTGTACGAGACCAAACATTGCACATGCAGTGGGAGTATTGAGCAGGTTTATGTCAAAACCGGGGAAGGAACACTAGACAACAGTGAAGCGAGTTTTCAAGTATTTGCGTGGCACTAGTGATTATGGTTTGTGCTACCAAGGAAGACCAGGATTGATAGAATGTTGGATATTCGTGGCTTTGTTGATGCAGACTGGGCTGGAGATCTATATTAGAGAAGCTCTACAAGTGGGTATGTGTTTAACCTATTTGGAGGTGGAGTCAGTTGGATGAGTAAGAAACAATCTGTAGTTTCACTATCAACTACAGAGGAAAAATACATGGCAGCCACTCATGCAAGCAATGAAGCACTTCGGTTGCAGAGATTGTGTTCAAGTATGGGGTTAGTACAAGGAGCTATAAGGATAGACTGTGACAGTCAAAGTGCAATATTCTTGGGAAATAACCCTACATATCATTCAAAGACAAAGCACATTGATGTTCAATATCACTTTGTGAGGGATATGATAGAAGACAAAAAGGTGTTGCTGGAAAAGGTAGACACTTTGAAGAATACTGCAGATGCATTGATAAAATTTGTGAGCTCTGAGAAGTTCTCTTGGTGTAAAGAAACAATGGGCATTGCAGGGCTGGATAAATGACTAAGCTCTCTTGTGGCCCCCTGTGGAAAGAAAAAAACAACTGGGAGAATGTTGGGTCGTGTTATATTCTTTCCACGACTAGCCCACGTAGTTAGCCAGGGGGTTAGAAGGGAGGTAGAGCCCCCCCTTCGTTGTGCCGATCACGTAGCAGGGGGGGTCAAAAGGGGTTTGAGGGGTGCAAGTAACCCCACTCTATGGACCCTATATTAGGTTGGGTGGACCTACCTATGGTTTTGTGCATGATTTTCACACATGGTTTTCGATGCGATGGTTTTTGGTCCATGGTATTGGATGCTTCAGCACGTATAAATATGTATTGTAACATTGGAAGGAACATAATGAAAAAACAAGCTGGTAGTCTCAGTTTTGGGATCTAAGGGACATTCTCTGTGTATATGTGTTTTATGTGTTATGCTCTCGCATTGTTTATTTCTTGTGTTTTAGAATTCGTATGCAAGTACTTTTTGTACAGGGTTAAAACCTATAGGTACAACTCACCTCTTATATAACTATAGTCGATCATAACTATTAGCCAAACGCAATTATTCCATTTTAGCCAACCACACAATAGTTCATCCCTATGGTTCATTTTTAACTCACTTCATTTATCATACACAAGTAGGAGTTACTTCAACATACTCCCCCTATTGAGATTGGTAGCTTGGGAGGTACTCTAAACCCTAGCCTAAAATGCTATGGAGGAATTGACATCATAAGGTCACATGTGTGCTAAGAACCCAACCATGATAGTTTTTCACCCAAAGAAGTTGTACCAAAACCATCATGAAATTTGATGATTGGACCCTGGGAGATGGAAGAGCACCCTCAAAGGAACAAGTGGAAGCTTCAAGCACCAATAGAGGAGGTCTAGAAGTTCAAATAATAGTTTTTATATGTTCAAGTGGGTTAACTGTCCTAGAAAACCAAGTTGGCTTCACTTACAGAGACCCTTTAGAAGGGTTGGACATTAGCCTAAGAGAGATATAAATAGGAGTGAGGAGATACCCTATTCCTCACATCCAAAGTGAAATTACATCACAAGTAATAACTCTGAGGCAATCACAAAGCATTGGAGCACCAACTGAACATGAGGAAGAGAAGTGTTTTGATTCTTTTTCATGATTGGTTAGAGGCCGAGTTTGGCAAAATAATGCTGAGTGATAATGATGCAGATTCTTGACATAATTTGTGGCGAGTTTCTCCGTTTGATAGGGCCGAGAATCCTTGTAGAGTTTCAAGTGGATTAATCTTTGTTTAGGAAGGCCAAAAGGGCCTAAAAGGAGTCTCCTTTAGGATTCATTCACACACAACATCAATGCAAGGATTGGTCACCTAAAGAGAGGATAATTGCAGGTCTAGTTAGGCCTAGTTTGAGACAATAAGCTAGCGAAGAGGAGGAGTATTTATGTGCTAAGTTATAGGGTGGTTTTCTCAAGAAACAGGTTTTTTTTTTCTATGTATTATTTAGTTACAGGTCAAGCCCTATAGGTGGTCTTTTGGAGGTTGAAAAGGCTAGCAATGGTGTGCCAGAAGGGCTAAAGGGAAAGAGATTTAGAGAGGATTGTAGGTGGAGATATACCACAACATTTGAGGAGCATTTCAGCCAAGGTTGGGGAGATGTTATTGTAGTTATATTCAACCCTAATCAGAGGGACAAACTCATACAATGAAGCAAAAGATCGAATGACAAGGAGGGAAGAAGGAATATGCATAACAAGGTGTGTTAGGCTTCTTGTTGTGATGTGTTATCACTGGATAGAGTCTAGTTTTGACATAAATTTAAGGTCATCCTAAGGTTGTAAGAAGGGCATTAATTGGATGATCTTGGGAGCCCTAAGTGTAGGACAAAGAAGGAGATTTGGACTACTAGGATAGGCATATTTGAAGGAAGCTCGATGACTGATCTTTGAAGGAATAAAGAAGGATGTCAAGGGGAGTTGTTAGAAAATCCCTAGATTGTTGGTTAGAAAAGGACATATACAATAAAAGTGGGCAGCCCTTCATGCCCTAATCTTGTCTTCATTGGGCAACATAGGATGGAAATAATGGGAAGAAGTCCCTAAGATTTGTGTCATTGAAGGACTAAAGAGTAGTTAGTGGGGAAGAAGTCCCAAACGTGTTAAATTCTTCAAGGAAAAAGGAGTAGCAAGTGGGTAGATGTGAAGATTCGAGGTGTTGAGTCATTGATGGATGAATGATCAGCTAAAGGGCAGATTGAAGTTGTGTTTAGTCACCTAAAGGACCTGAATCATTAGTAGAGGCAGAGTTTTATTGTTTCAAATCAAAAGCCAAAGAAATGGGCATGTGTATTAGGGTACAACCAATAGGAGCTAAGAGAGCATGCTACATCAGCTAGATGATTAATGTATCTTGTTAGCATAGATTGGTTTTCAAAGTGACCGACACCAAACCCTAGTTGTGATCTTGTATTAGTGGATGTATGACAATCATTATCCCTGGTACTAGAGCCCCAGATAGTTGTATTACAATTTGTTAATATAAGAAAGTTGGGTTATTGTAAAAATTGTAAAAATTTGTTTATTTTGTGCACTAGTTAATTTACTGTTATTGGTTCCACTGTGCAAAGTAGCTTGTTGTGGTATTTGGATTAGTAGTGTCATAGATTCTAAGACCCTAACTTAGATTTTCTGTTACCTTGGAAAAACAACACCCACTTAACGAGTACTTGTGATCTTAATACACATTCTTCATCTTTGTCTTCCATGCTAAACGTTCTTTGTTTTTATATACATGCAAAGGCATAAGAAATTTCACTACTCTTACACAAGGAAAATTTTCAGGATGGAAAATTTTCTTGAAGTTTAAAAACATTGGTGAATCTCATCAATCCCTAATATGCAAACTATAAAATGTTTATTGATATATTTGTAAAATTATTCAAATTTATAATGATTTTATATATAGTCTCTATATAATGTTAGCGATTTTTAGGGTAAAATAATTTTATATTCTAAAATTTGGGTGAATCATCTTTTATAAAAATTAGAAATTGGCGAGTCTTTTTCATGGAGAAATCATGGGAAATTAGCCCACTGGGCGAACATTAGCCCCTAAAATTTTCCATGCAGTCTTATGATGGGTTTTTTGTAGTTGACCTGTAAAAATTACACCTGTAACTTTTTTCATAGGCTTACCCTTGACCATTACAAGTGGTTTATAGTTAGCGTTAACAACACTTCACATTGTGCAGTTTCTGCTGAATGTAGACATTAGTGGTTTCAACCATGAACTTACTTTACAAAGAGGTTTCTATAAAGTTGTTTTCATAGTAGCACAAGCGTTTCAACATAATAGAATATGGGAGTATTCAAGCCTTATTAGGCTTACATTAACATTGACCTAGGCACATTTAATTCATATTAAGTAAAATTGTTAATCTTTTTAGTGATGCTTGATTTTGATCTATGTTTTCTTCTTAGAGATGTTTTCATGTGCATCTATATGTTGCATTAATCTACATCTATATTTTCATTTACATAACACTATTATTTTTTACCTACTTCTTTTGTTTCTTTGTCCATTGCATAGTTTCCATCTTTGTTCCTTGCATGTTTTCTATCTTTCTTTTCTCTTTGTATGTTCATCTTATTATGCTTTCCATACTTCTTTTGTTTCTTTACCTCTTGCATGTTTTCCATCTTTATTTTCTTTGTGTCTTCATCTTTCACATTCGTTTTCTCATGGTGTTGCATCATTCTCTTTCTTTGTTGTTGTATCATTCTCTTCTTTTTCATCTTATTTCATCACTCTTTGTCCTCTGCTACTACATATTTATCATTGTTATCAAATTATTCGATTATTTAGTTTGTTGCTACATTTTTTTGCTCTTTTCTTTTGGAACCTTCTTTTGTTATGGAGTCACCATATGCATCAGTACTATTTGTCCTCACTAGTTCTTTAGAAATCCCTTTTAGCTACATGATTCATCAAATTAAAGCCTCTCTTCATTATAACTTGGCCCTCTTTTTTTGAGATTATCCCAACCTTCTGATATTAATCCCCCTCATTTTACCAAATTAATCGAAGACTGAACCTCTTCGATTTCACATCAAGATAGCACCTGTCACCCTCATACCTACCCCGGTGGTTAATTCCATAACTTGATGTCACATCGTCTCTCTGCGAATACACACTACATTATTTCTATATGTGAGTCCTAACCTTAGAGGGCTTGTAAAACACCAGGCGAAAAACAACTTATCTATGCTTATACTTTTACATCACCATAACTTTCTGAAGTGTCACGTACAAATAAAAATCCACCCCTTTACAACAAGCATGCAAAATGATTATCTAATTAACAATGTGACCATTACTCCATAAGACTACTAAAAAAAATTACAAATCACTACATATGCTCATTTGCATCTCATGACCACGCATACCATTTTGCTTTAACTCTTTAGTCAGTTTAACTCTTCAAATGAAGTCTTCTTACATTTGACGTGAATCATTTGAACTTTCATACATCCTTAATTCATGCAAATTAAGTATGCAAAATGAATTCACTTGCCTTCTAGTTTACCATCACTTTTAACTCAAGGCTTAGTTAATTTCAGAGTAAACCAATACTCTATATCAACATGGGAGAAAATAATGACCACCCATGTAATGTAATACTTTTTTTCACCAATAAAACATTATCTCAACTTTGAACCTAATTTTCCATATCAATTTTTAACCTAAATTTTAATTTTCATACTTATACGAAATTAATTTAAGTTCATACCAAAAGGTTCTATCAACTTGCCACCAATTGCATTTCTCTTCCTATTGAGTTTTCAATTTGTACATGATTTTAAACTTTCTTTGACTTTAATCTCTGATGTCCGGGATACTTTTGATATTTGTAGAGTGTCTTGACTTCATAAAACCTCATTTGTTCTTTCGAGAAAGATTTTATTTTAATATCCAAAATATGCTTTTAATCATACACGAAGAAAAAAAACCAATTTTTCATCCGGCAAAATATATATATATGAATGATGAAACACAATTGTGAATTTTAAACCCCGTCCGTTGATTTACTAGCATTAAATTTCATTGGATCAAACCTCTCCCATTAAATTTAGACAGTTCGGCGAACGCTTTTATTTGCCACATTTTTCAATAATATTGAATTCAAACTTGAATTTTTTTCTTCTCTGTTCCTTCATGCATCATACACAGGGCTGGGCTGCTGTTTGTAGTCTCAAACACTCAGCATCTCTGTACTCGCTTACAAATTATGCTATAACACTTTACACAGGTTACCTTCGGGTAGGCTTCTGATCTTGCTGCTGGAATAGGTGTTCTCCACGGCACTACAGCAACAACTCTTTACAGGGCTACAGATCTTCTCCTTCAACACAGGCCAGTTACTGAGAGCTGCCAAAAGAGTTGGTGCTGAGAGACTCTCCGTCAATTGCTGATGAGGTGAGATGCTGTCTAGGGTAAGTCGATATGCGTTAAAGGAGAAGCAACCATGTTGGGCTGCCCCTGTTGAAGGAGAGGATGCAATGATCAGAGGCATGCGGTCCCGATTCCAAACAAGCCCAAGAGCACAGACAGCGACTGTTCCTGTGCTAAATTGCCTCCTTCATGGGGCAGACAGGCATGTGATCTCCTCTCTCCTTTGTCACTGAACCTGATTCCAGTAACTCCGTATCTTCTCTCTTCACAGCAAGCTCTCAGCTTCCTATTCTCTTTACCACGGCTTTGATATAAATTGTTGGTTTTAACAGCGTAAAACAAACAGTCATACATAAATAGCCAGAAACCCGGAGAAAGCAATCTACAAGGATAAATTATATTAGATTACGGTAGATTTTAGATTTCTGTAGTGCATCTGATTATTTTTGTAAATAAAGATTTCGAATTTATTACAGTGTTATTAGGGAATTGTTGGTATTTTTTTTTCCCGAAAATGGTTTTTTTTGAATTTTAAATATTTACAATTCTCAAATAACATTATCTGAAAACTCTATTCATATTAAATTGAGCAAAGAGGTTCATTTTATTTACAACAAAATATGAGGGGATGTGTAAGTCTGTCTATCTTCTTTAGAATAAAAATAAAAGTTAAAATTTGTATTTTAGATGGAAAATATTACTATAATAAAAAAATGAATATGTTGTAAAATAATTAGAAGTAAAAAATCTGCTAGTAACATTATAATTTAGTTATTGGTTAAATATAAAATAAAAATATACTTTAAAATTTTTTAATAATAAAATACTATTTAATTTGCTTTATAAAATGTTCCAATTACGTAGTCAAATTTTAATGTCATTGGGTATTTTAAAGAAATTTATATTTATCATGAAAAAATTAAGTTTATGGTTAAAATTTTATGCCTATATATAATTTATTTAACATTCAAAAATACAATTTAAATAACAAAAAATAACATATTATATTTTAAACTCTAAACAAATTTGATCTCTACGCTAATATTAAATCTATACTTAAAATTTACCTATAATCCCTGTTAAAAGATAAATCTATCCTAATAAATTATGCGATCCCTGTTAAAAAATAAATCTATGCTGATAAATTGTACCATCCTGTTATATTTAAGAGATATTTCTTATATAACCATAACAGTTATATCAAACTCATTATTTCGTTTTAACCAACCATACAATGATCCATCCCTATGATTCATCTCTGACTTCATTTCTTAGGAGTTATTCCGACAGCGTATTCCCCATTTTTCAGTGCTAACTGAAATACTTTCCGCCCTAAGAGTACAACCAAAGGAGGCAGGCATTGTTGACCATCCTCCCTTGATGGATTCAATAGATGCTTTATTCTCCGTAATTTCCATACCATTAGTGGAAGGAATGTGAGATAGTCCCTCTCTTATCTTCCGTTCATCCTTTGTTTCTACCGCATTTCCCTCCCTTCAATGCCTATTGAAAAGCCGAATCCTATCCACTAGCACATCCAGATTTTTCCAAATTTGGATAAATCAAACTTTGTTTCAGTTCCTTGCTTCAGTTTCCACAAGTCTCTACAAGTGGTCGAGTTCTCTACAACCGGAAACACTAGTTCCCTCTTCATCTTCAGATTCATTAAGCCTTAACATCCTCTATTCTGCTGCTACCCTAACAAAATATTAAAATCTTTAATCATTGTCCAAGTTCCTTCCACCTCTAGCCAACCATCTTCCTCTTCCCCAACCAAAAGCAACTCACTCCTGCAGCTATGGAACCTATTGCTACCTGGTCAATCACAACCAGCAAGAGGAACAAAGCATGCAAGGAAAGCTTGAGAAGGATCATAAAATTTTACCTTCTCAATTATGATATTGGAAAGATGGATAGATTAAAACAGATTCTTATTAAACTGTCAGCAGGACTGTAGGCTGTATGGGGCATGATAGTGGTTCAATTTGCGTGAGATTTATATTGAACACCATAAAACAGCTAATTAAAAACAAGAAAAGCAAAGCACATAACCATCCGCCATTACATCAAATAACAGAAAACATAAATAAAAACAAGAAGGAAACCGTGGTAGCCAGTACCACGTTTCAATGCAAAAATATTATATAATTAAAGATGCATTGTAGGTGTAGAAAACATAAACGAAAACAAGAAGGAAACTCTGATGGCCAGCACCACGTTTCAATGCAGAAATATATATAATGAAGGATGCATGGCAACCACCAGTTTGAATGCAAAAATATTTTATAATGAGGGAAGAGGGATCCATGGTAGGTGTTGATTGTCTAGTTGGACTCTTTTCCAACAACCCTTTTTTTCTCGGATCTGTCTCTTACCAGCCCTGCACTGACAGACCCACCCTTGGTGCCTTGCAATGACCCATCCTTATTCTAGACTCTAAAGATACTCTTCCGAAATAAGAATTTCTTTCTATTTTCTAAATCTCCATGCACATGTACTTTTTTAATGGAGAGATCAACAGTTTCTATCTTCTACCACTGGCTTTTCTCCACTAAAGCTCTTCCGCAGTTATAACCTATAAATTCTTAGAATGGATGTTTGAATGTTACTGAAAATAAATATTGTGTTCCTCCAGCAGAAGGGGTTACATATTTAGAAACATGAGCAACCTACTATTGTCTGCTTCCACAATTCCGATAATATGCAAGTCTGCTGCATAGATCTGGGCCATCGAATAGCTACCTTTGGGGTGGAATTTCTTATACATTATGTTTCTGTCAGGTTGAAGATGATGGATTTTGATCAAATATGAGTCTAAACAACAAGAAAATGGGTTTTAGAATTATGAAATGCCGTTGCTTTTGGACACCGCGAATAGTTACCTTTGGGGTGGAATTTCTTCTACATTATGTTTCTGTCAGGTTGAAGATGATTTATTTTTATCAAATATGAGTCTAAACAACAAGAAAATGGGTTTTAGAATTATGAAACGGCGTTGCTTTTGGACAACGGAACTGAAACGACTGTTGAAAGTCCCTGATCTAGGGAAAATGTTTTAGTGCTGGATGACTGCACAAGGAAAGATATTTCTGGAAATCGGTGGTGAAAAAGGAAAAAATACCGCCATCTAATTGCGACAATGAGTTGTGTTCATGAGAAGTTGAATCCATTGCACTATTAGTCGGAAATTGCAGATAATAGTCAAATTAAAATGAACAAATAAGTATTCCCCTGAGACTGGACAAATGTTCTTCTACACCAACAGAAAACTGAAACTGATTTCAAATCCAGCTTAGCAAATCGTCTTAAAAGTGATTATTCTCAGACAATAAAGAAAAATTCTAATAAATTTCTCCAACATTTATCTACTGTTACAAATGTGTACTGGTTTCTTCCTTCAAAAAACACAAAAAAAAGCAACGAAACTGGTGATTTGCAAGCAGCTGGAAACAACAGGACAAACCTGAAATTCTCGGGCTTTGTTGGCCAATAGCTCATGTCTCTCTGGCTCACAGGCATAGCCCTAATGAACAACATATCTCCCCAGTCCAATTTGTGGCCACCTACTGCAAACTGCTGGCCATAGCCTTCAACGCCGTTGGGTTGTAAAACATACTTCTGCTTTTCTTCTAACGGAAGCTTGAAAAACTCATGGCTTAATCCTTTCATTCCCTTGATCAGTGGATGAGGAACCCCGTGGTTTATTAGCTACACACAGCACAATGGCACACATTATCTATTAACAATGGTGAAGATGAACATATTATTTATTAACATGATGAAGAAGATGAATCACACTGGATAATTGGTTCAGAAAAATCTAGATAATAAATTTAGAAAATAAATTCCAAACTAATCAACCGATACCCATTGTAATAATTGATCAAAACGTATTGATATGACTCACAAACCTGAAAAAATCCCCATTCTTCACAAGCCATGTGAAGTTTGAGCATCTCTTCCTCCGAATGATTGTTGTCCAAGAGATTTTTCAAATCAATAATCGGAATGCTACTGTCAGGAGTTGGGCTTTTCACCGTAGGTCTGTCTTCCTCTGATCTGACATATTCCTCTGGCACTGTCTCCAGTTGTTTCCTACTGAGTTCCTGCACATTTGGGACTGTTACAAATCTGCTCATCCCTGGTTTGGAGACTTCTGATACGGGGCTCATTTTTCTTTCTGGTATGAATCGATAATCTGCAATTTTTCACAGACCTTCTCATCAACTCATCAGACGCTACTATGACCAACTCCTGCTGTAATTTCTACTTTATGTGTAATTTTTCAATGTAAAACACAACGATAAGAATTTTATAAGACCGATGTTCCTTTATTACTGAAAAGTTGACGGGTTAAAGTATTTTAATTATCAACCAATAAAAACCTTCTTTCTCGTAACGCCTTCATATTATCGTGTCTTTCAACACCAACGCATTACTTCGATCTTCGCTTAGTAGTTCAGTTCTTGTCCTATACAAGAATACTATTAGCAAACACCTTAAAATGTATCTAAATTAAAATAATATTCTAATATTAGATACCTTTTGGTTGAAGTTCACAAGTCAAAAGTCAAATATGAAATAATCTCCGAAAGAATCAAACAACTTAACCCAAATTATATATTATATATTATTTTTTTTATCTTTACACTTGTTAATTTATAAATTCATTATATATTGGTTTATAGATAGTTATAATACAATTTATATATGTTTATGTTTATAGATAGTTTATATTAGAAATATAAGTGAGAAAAAGAAAAACATTATTATATACAATAATATCCTAAATTTATAGGAGATATAAATATAAATATGTAGTCAATATTTATTTGGAATTGTTGCTTTTTTTGTTAAAAACCTTCTATGAAAGTCATATGATAGAATTTCGAGATGGTATTTCCAATTGATTTTCCAATTGCCCATATCATGTAAAGAGCTTAGAATTTCATTCCTCCTAGATATGGTGACATGAAATCCAATTAAAAGTGGGTTTAAATTGTAAAATCTCTTTCAAATTAGGAAGCAAAATATGCACATGACATTTTCGTATATTGTTGGATTAGTTTATGATAATCCTAGAATCACAAAAAAATATGTATATATCTACATTCTTTCTTAATAGTAAATAACATGTAATTTTAAACTAATTATATATGTATTTTATATAATATTAATTTATATATTTATAACGAGTAAAATAGAAGTGTAGTAATTCAATAATAAAATTAAATATATAAAGAAATATATGTATTGATAATTATTAAATTTGGTTGTTCTTTATTATTTCGTATTTCTGTGTTATAATGTTATTAACATTTAACTTATATATAATTATAATTATTATAATTTATATATTTATAAACCATTTGAATCATATATATATATATATATATATATATATATTAATATATAAAAGAATATCACTATATTAAAGAATATGAGAATTTTTTAATTTCCTTGTCATTTTTTTTATGATAATGGTGGTGGTGGTGGTGGTTAAAGTCCATTGAGACCAAATTTTGGATAAACATGTCATTCAGATTATTCTAATGTATTTCTAACCACTTACTATGGTTCATCATCATCATTAAAATGGAAAATTTTATCTGAACACATCAAGCCAACAATCAAAATATAATTTTGACCGAAAATCTCTTTGAATACCAGCTTCATATTATAAAAAAAAAATTCTAACCATTCTTATATAACATATAAAAATTCCAAATTACTATATATTAGTTTTTTATTAAATGAATAAATGGTTAATATTTTGTTGAATTTAAAATAGGTTAGCCTATTATTTATATTATATTAGTATATATAAATTTTTTTAAATTGAATATAATATTGTCGATATTTTGTTTCAATTTTAAAGTCATCTAACTCAAACACGATTTTAAGCGACTTAGTCTGAATAGATAATAAATGTTCTCTGGTAGGCATTTAGTTTCTGTCAAATATAAATATATTTATATTTATATTTTTTATTATTTAAGAATTTTGAAATAATTTATTTTGGAATTATTATTAATTTTTTTAAATATTAAATTAATTATTTTTAATTATATAAATAATCTTTATGATTATTTAATTTTGTTAAATATTTATTATTATTTAAGATTAAATTTCTATCATTTAAATATACAAATTTTTGCCAACATATTTTTACCAATAATTTGCCATGCTAAACTGAAATTATTGAAATAAACTGTTTTGAAGTTATTTGTTATTTTTTATATTGCTATATAAATTTTATATAATTAATTATATAAATTTATGATTTTAAGTTTTTAGTTTTAAGTAAATTAAGAAACATTACAACATTAGAAATAATTGATACAAAACTCTTTTAATTAAATAAAAGTCAAAAGACCTTTACCTCCCTACGAAAAATATATTCTACAAAGTAAGAATCCTTCATTATATTAATTTAAAATATGTATAACAAATTAGCATATACCTTTCATTGTTAAAATTGATCAACATGCAATAAGCACAAATTCCTATCGGGACAGCTGGAATTTGTCATCTTCTTAGCATCTACCTTAAATGTACCACGTCATATGCCTCAAGTTGCCTCAATTTATATTACAATTTGAACACGAATTTAGCCGCATCTTAGGTTAATGTGAGATGAAACACGAATTTAAATAGAATATGTTTTATTTAGATTTTCATTTTTTAATGTCAAGATTGTGTCCAATGTGCAATATAATACTTTCAATTGTTAGGAAAACTTGTCTTTCTCTGTACATCCACATCTGTGTTGATATAAATTTGCTATACGAATATATTTTGTGGCGGTATATATGTCATTTGCGAAAATGTAATATTTAGGATTATTAAATATTTTTTCAAATAAAAATAAGTGGAAAGATATTTATTGCATGATAAAAATGGGTAACTTAAATATATATTTATTTTTTATTATTTTGTTGGTTTTAAAATTTTCCCTCATATTTTTTTATAACAATGATTTGGGAGAAGTTAGAAGAGATAATGGTTTTTTTTTCCAAGTGAAAGGCTGTTGTGACAAGGTCATACAAAAGGTTATTGCCACGTTTAGGACTGTTAAAGAACAAAAAAAATTAAAATGGAAACTAAATGATTGCAAGAGACCATTTATTATCTATTTCAAACTAAGTCGCTTAAATCGTGTTTGAGTTAGATGACTTTAAAGTTTGAACAAAATATTGACAATATTATATTCAATTTAATAAAAAATTATATTATATTTAATAATATAATATAATAAGCTAACCTAATTCTAAAAGTGAACAAATATTTAACCATTTATATTCAATTTAATAAAAAATTATATATATATTAATAATTTTTGGAAATTTTTATATGTAATATAAGAATGGTTAGAATTTTTCTTTTTATATAATATGAAGCTGTAAATGTATGGTATTCAAAGAGATTTTTGGTAAAAATTATATTTTGATTGTTGGGTTAATGTGTTCAGATAAAATTTTCCATTTTAATGATGATGATGAACCATAGTAAGTGGTTAGAAATACATTAGAATAATCTGAATGTCATGTTTATCCAAAATTTGGTCTCAGTGGACTTTAACCACTTAATAAATGGTCTCTTGCAATCATAATTTTAAGCGACTTAGTTTGAAATAGATAATAAATGGTCTCTTGCAATCATTTAGTTTCTGTCAAATTAAATTAAATATATTTATAATTTTTTTATTTAATTAATAAATTTTGAAATAACTTATTTTGGAATTATTTGTTAATTTTTTTTAAATGTTAAATTAACTATATTTAATTATATAAAGAATCTTTTATTTGTGATTATTTAATTTTTTGGTTAATTTTATTATTATATTAAGATTAAATTTCTCATCATTTAAATAACAAATTTTGCCAACCTATTTTTTACCAATTTTATTGCCATGCATAAACCAAAATTATTGAAAATAAACTGTTTTGAGGTTATTTGTTATCTTTTAATATTACTATATATATAATTTTTATATAATTAAAAATTATGATTTTAGTTTTTTAGTAAATTAGGAAAAACTATTACAACATTAGAATAATTTATACAAAACATTTTAATTAAATAAAAATCAAAAGACCTTTACCTCCCTACGAAAAATATATTCTACAAAGTAAGAATCCTTCATTATATTAATTTAAAATATGTATAACAAATTAGCATATACCTTTCATTGTTAAAATGGATGAACATGCAATAAGCACAAACTCCTATCGGGACAGCTGGAATTTGTCATCTTCTTAGCATCTACCTGTTTAAATGTACCACGTCATATGCCTCAAGTTGCCTCATTTTATATTACAATTTCAACACGAATTAAGCCGCATCTTAGGTTAATGTGAGATGAACACGAATATAAATAGAATATGTTTTATTTAGATTTTCATTTTTTAATGTCAAGATTATGTGTCCAATGTGCAATATAACACTTTCAATTGTTAGGAAAACTTGTCTTTCTTTGTACATCCACATCTGTCTTGATATAGGTTTGCTTTACGAATATATTTTGTGGCGCTATATATGTCATTTGCGAAAATGTAATATTTAGGAGTATTAAATATTTTTTCTAATAAAAATAAGTGGAAAGATATTTATTGCATGATAAAAATGGGTAACTTAAATATACATTTATTTTTTATTATTTTGTTGGGTTTAAAATTTTTCCTGATATTTTTTTATAACAATGATTTGGGAGAAGTTAGAAGAGATAATGGTTTTTTTTTCCAAGTGAAAGGCTGTTGTGACAAGGTCATACAAAAGGTTATTGCCACGATTAGGACTATTAAAGACAAAAAAATTTAAATGCAATTGCCCCATGCTCACTGGTATAATTATAAATGTTCCCTTTTATGTTTCTCTTTTATCAAGGAACCAATGACAAAAATAAAGTCATGGTAATCAAATCTAAAAATATCACACATGATACTTCATATATGATAATCACTAATCTAGGTGGACATCAATAACTACCCATCTCTTCCACTATCTTAAAGGTTCTCTATATCCTTGGTAGCTTTTCTATAATTTTTCGGTCCCAAACTTCTCACGTCATTTGGAGACCCTAAGTGATTTTTCTTGGTAGTTTGAGGGCCACAAGTTGCCATGGAATTCCATGGCTCTAGTCAAAATCCATAGTTCCCATATTCCGATGAGCTATCATGTGCCCCAAATAGAAATTTTATGCAAAAGTTGCAACCCTAATAATTTAATGTGCCCACTAACTATCTCAGGGCCCAAAATGTTTTTGGCATTTCATCTTCTAGGGTTAGGGTTTTTCATCTATAACGCTATTTCTTTATTTTTAAAGGTGATTCTTTTGGCCTATCATAAAAAAATTTACAAAGGTGCACAACAACTATCTCTTTACATTCACGGATAGCTACCACCATTCTAGTGGCTTTGTGTTCTACAATATTTTGTTATTTCATTTATTAATAGAATTTTGGTTCTCACTATATATTGTGATTTTTGTTATATTTCTTTATGTTTTTCATTTCCTTTTTTTCCTTTCATTTGATTCCCTCTACAACCTAGTTTAATGACTTCAGAGAAATCTACTCCATGTTTTTTCTCATTGCATGTCCGCGACAAGGTTATGGTATAAAAAGACGGGTCTAAAGCTAGTTTAACTTGGGAACAATCACTCTCTCCAACCCAAGAAATATCCCATGGATAAAGAGAAGAGAAATGATGAAGTGGGAGATCCTATCAAGTTTTTGCTTGAGGAAGCATTCGTGCAACAAATGAATGAGATCATGTATTATTTTACACAGGTCCTTCAACGACTTCCAAAAATAGTTGAGATGATTTCAATTAGTGACAATTTTGGAGGCATGGCACCTTTCAAGGTACAAGTTAACTTTTATATCCTCATATTTTAAGGCCAAATAAATCTCAATGGTTTTGATAAATAGTTAAATAACTTTGTCGAAAATATTTTTAGCAATGAGAATATCATCTTCGTACTTCTAAAATCAATTCCCCATGCCAAAAAATAGTGGGAAGTTTACCTAGAGAGACATAGTGAAGATGAATATAGGATATGCATTGCAGGCCCCATCTCGATCCCTTTGGTTGATGCTATTTAGAAGGAATTATGCCTTCTATGGAACTATTGTTACCAATGCATGAAATGGACAACCTCATGATAGGAAAGATGCAATACCAGAGTACACCAATATTTTCCATACATTGCACTCATAATTGACTATCACAAATTCTTAGCACTACCTCATTATGAGTTACTACAATGGACTATAAAGGTACATATAACTGGAGATGAATTCCTTGGTTGTCTTCTCATTATGAGTTTCTACTAATATTCTATTGAAATGTAGTAGAAATTAAAGAAGAATAATAATGGATAGTTTGAGTCCATAAATCAAATATAATAAAAGGATAGAAAATGCATCTCACACAAGAAAAAAGAAGGTACATACCAAGGAGAGACAAGCTCATGAAAACTAACCGAACTCACTGAAAAAGAAGGGTAGTGGGAAGTTGAAATAGGACATTACAAATTGGTGCGTGTTCAACAAAAGCCCCTATCACAACCCTCATGAATGTAACTTCAGACAATCATTATTGGTATAGCTTAAAGAAAAATCAATAGGTTTTGTCTCTTATTCTAATTTAGAGTAAAATAAATAAAAATAAATCATCCATGTAGAATATAGTTCTACCATCAAAAACATAAAAATCCAACTAGAAGATCGAGAGAATCATGAAGAGGGGGAGGGACACCTCTTCCATTCACATATGTGAGTAAAGGGGATTCCACGACATTCATCTTTGACAACAAGATCCAAAAGAACCTGATACCTTGATCTAGACCTTGTGGGGAGGCCCACAAGGTGTGAAGGATTGAAATTCAATAAAAAGAGGAGAAGACATAGTAAAAAAAACCACAAAGAAATTTTTTATTAAAACAAAGAAAAATTCTAAAAGCTACATTGTGGTGGACAATATGTCCTCTTAAAAATGTGACTTGTTTCTTATAGCCTTTCTTAGTTACAATACCACATGTAAATTCCATGGGTGGGTAAATATGATGGGCGAATTGATGCAGGGTTACCCCTGCTTGCACCCACAGTATGCATGTACAATGCATAAACACATTTGTCCTGGGTATTTAGCTCTCTAAGGTGTCAAATCTTCAACCATTAATGATAATAATTCATCAACTAATCAACATAGTCTAACCCTTAGGTAATATTCACTTATCAAACCTCAATTAACCCTTAAGCTTTCACATAAGACTTTATTAAAGCCTTTCATCTATGACTTCCTACCAAGACTTAAAACCTCTTCACAACCTTTATAAAATCATTCGTTGACCCTTTAACCACACATATATAACCTTCTCTCTTTAAACATTGGTTACATGTATTTTAACGCGTAAACCCTTCCATCCTTTGATAAAGTTGGATTTATACATAAAACCCCATATATCTGCGCTTAACCCTTTATAACCATTTACAAAGGAATTAATCAAAAAACATGCCTTTAACCCTTTATATGGCCTCTATACATTTTTCAAGGTTTCACCTTTATCACAATCGGGTATCGGCTCCTCCGTGGGTAACATTAATACGTTTTCCCCATCTCCTCCAATGTTTGATTAACCTTCCAAATCTCAAAATTATAAAAGCCACACCTTAATGCTTTATCGGGTCTACTCCTTCTCCTGTCGCAATACTCCTCCACGAATCAAAACCACCTTCGATCGTTGATCAGTGCTTTCTTGCTATCAGCACATCGATATTCACAGTTCGCCAACCTTTGACCTCCATCTCATGTGATTGTGATTATATCACAACCGTCGGTTGCTTTTCGATCCAACAGTTGATATCCTTTCCTGATGCAAAGTTGCCCGATAGTCCGCTGCCGTTGATCTGCACTTAGTATATCTGATGGTCTTTCATGAATTCAGATAGACAACCGGCACTAGGTTTAACCACTCGATAAAGCGGTTTACCCTCACTCCTCTACTTCTACATGTCCTCTGATTAGTGTAATCAGAGCCAAACGGTAAAAACCATTTACGACTTTCCTTCTGCTTGATATCCACTTCTCTGCCTTTGAGAATTGCTCTTCGCCAATCCTTAATGGTTGATCTGGGCTGTTGATCTATATGATATAACGGTTCTTCTGTATCACCTCTTTACTTCTCCACTTGGCCTTTTTCCTTTGTTTTACGCTATCTCCTCAGTGTTTCTCTATGGGTTTCATTATTTCTTCATGGTTTCACTCTTTTCGCTCTTCCGCTTCCTTTGAGCTTAACTTTGTGAATTCTTACTTCGCTACCTCTACAAATTTTACTTTGTTCCTTCAGCTAGATTCAAAGATCGCTTATGATTCCTCTGAATCATACCCTCCTCTGCGTATCCACAGAACCCTTCCTGCAACCTTCTGTTATGGAACCTACGAATTCAGGCATAAATCAATCATTACATACTTATTTTTCACATTACAGAGTTCCCAAATGAACCTCTATATATATAAATATGAACAACTTATTACAATTGAGACTTCTCTATCTCTCACAGGCCTATTCTTCAGTATCAGTGGCCTCCTTCTACTCTGCCCGTAGGCTTACATTTATACCAGAGAGTTATGTTGAACTGATTCTAGTTCCCCTCCTAAATCTATTGAACTGACTCCTAAATGTCCTCTATCCTCTATGTCCACTTCTAACTTAATTTAATTCCTAAGAACTCTCTCTAGTTCCTCGAATCATTAACTACTTTAAGAGTTATAATTGAGTTCTAACTCTTTTGTCATTACTAACCACTCATGTTCCCCTTTATTCGAGAGCATTTACAAGATACCTCACATCTCTAATTAATTCCTATTCTATGCACTGAAAAGCATAAATATTACATTAATTCATCATTTAGGAATCGAAATTCCTTAAAATACGTGACCCCCTTATGTCTACTAATTTAAAATGATTTTCGTTGGGTTGAATGCTCCTGCATCAGATTCTGGAAGTAGAAAATATTTATGTTCTCTTGATCATGTGGCTTTTGATCTTTGTCTTCTTAGATCTCGTACTTTGTTTTGTAACTGGCCAAATGTCTTGTTGCTTTGTTGTTACTACACTTTTGCTATCTTTTGCTCCATCTTCTTCTCTTTTTCAATTAGGTTCATACTATGATTGATCATCCTTCCTAATGTCATCAACTTTCTCCCTATAGCTTTCTTCATCATCAGCTGCCACAAATATTCAATTTCTTTTTCCAGCACATCTTTGGATTGGTCCATACTCTACCGCTTACTTTCTCCTCTTTCTCTTTCTTTTAGGTTGTTGTTGTTGTCCACTAACTCTACAAACTATTGTTGGTTACTTTTACTTACTGCCTACCTTTCATCCTTGCCCTCTTTCATGATTATTTATGTCTGCACTAAATCATGATTTTCCAACATTCACTCTAGCAATTGAGCATCTTTATTCCATGAATTAAATTCTTCCACAAAATATTCTTCTTTCATCTTTATTTGGCTACTCATCTATGTGAAATTCCCTTCAACAACTGCAACAAAACATGCACTCACAAAACACTTGTTGAAATAAAAAACATAAGGCTTCTGTGCCTTATCTTCCTTTGGCAACAATTTAGTTTGTTCCTCTATTTCTTTGTCCTATGTCAGCACATCAGTACGATGTTTTGAATTCTCAAAAGGATTCATGAGACTATCAACCAGTCTCTCGTCCACATCATCTACTCTAATGATGTCTTCCTGCTCTTGTCCACTATAGCGAACTTCTTCTTTTGCAATCACACTGTCATACTCTTAATTTTCTAGAAAATATTCTAGCAATGCAATTTCTCTGTGACACTTCATAAGCAATTCATCATCACTTATGTTTCTTGCATTTATAGACAAGTTATTAGTTTGGAAATTATAAGGCTCAACAGTCTCAACTGTTGCTTCACATATAAACTCTTCAAATTGAATTTCATCTCCTTCTTTCACAAGAACTTGTTCTTGTGTTGTCACATCTCCACACATCCATGCATTGTTAAGTTCTTTTTGTTGTAATAAATCACTACTTCTCTCATTTAAGAGACATTATCCATCCTCCTTTACTTTAGAGTTTCTTTCTTCTGAAAGATACTCTTTCATACTTTTGACAGCTTCAACAGATTGCTCATCCTCTATAAAACACTCCTTTGTTAGTGTTCTTTCTCCCAAGGTTAAATCCTTTGCATAGGTTTCTTCCTTCTTAACATCCTTCAATAGCTGTACTTCTTTTTTCCTGACTGTCTCAACAACTTCCATGGCTATTTCTATTGTGCCTGTCATCATGGTAAATTGATGATCCTTTACTATGTTTTCAGCTAACATAGTCTCTTCTCCAAGTTTGTCTTTAATCTCTTGTTGTTTACCTCCTCCAAGAGCTATCCTTGTCTCACCATCTACATTAACATTTTCTTGTATTTGTTTCTCATAAATAACATTAATAAAACACATTTGATTACCTTTCTCAAACAATATTCTTTCATTCTTCATCTAAAAAAGATCTTGATTCCTAATCTCTATGACAACTTCTATAGACTCATCCATAAACCTTTTCATATGTATGCAATCAAATTCTTCTTCTTTGGAGAATTTTTCCTTGTCACCTTTTACTTCTAAATCTTCATCTATTCTGAAGATATCTACAATAAGTTGCTTTTCTCTTACAATACCTGCCACCATACACAAACTATCTGTTTTAAAAACATAAGACCCTATAGTCCTACTTGATGTTTAGGCCACCGTATCTCCTTGATGTTCCAAGTTCTCTTTATGACTTAGAAATTCTTTGATGGTATCCTCTTCAATTTCCTCAAGCCCTTCACTTGGTTGCTTGATATCTTTCCCTAACTGTATATGAGACCTATCCATCTCATCTTCTTCCAAAACAGAATTTAGATTCTACTTGTCTTCTTCCTCCTTTATGAAAATATCAGCAAATTGTCCTTCTTTACATGTTCCACCTTAAACATACACATATTGTCAAATTTAAAACCATGAGACGCTTTGGCCTCACTTGATATTTCTGTCTTCAAGTCTTCATCTTCACTTTCTCCCAGAATTCTCCCCGTTCTAGTCCACAAATGGACTCTTCCATTTCCATTTCCAACTCAGCTTCTTTGATTTCATCCATCAGCCACCTCACTTGCCTCTGTTGTAGCCTTCTCTGCAGGTTATGCCACTTCACTAGCTTCTTCCTGAAGACCCAACCTAGTCTTTAGCTTTCCTCTAGTATCCTCCTTAATGCATCGAGCTATTCCTTTAACTCTACAATCTCTTTGTCAATTTCCTCTTGACTCATCCTCTTGCCATTTGCCTTGGCATCCTCTTTCTTCATATTTCTTCTGTTGTGGTCTTCCTCAGAACCTCTATTATGACTATCAATAGCCATCTTCTTCTCTTCTCTTCATGAGCTCCTTACTCACTCATTATGAGCTGCATTAAAGCCTCTACAACAACAAGTCCTCCTTGTTTCCTCTTAACTCACCAAGCTTTCCTTTGTACTTGGTCTTTTGGCAAGTCCATGGTTCTCTATCGTTGGAACCTCCTTTCAGCACTTCTCTCTCCTCCTTTTAGACTTCAACTCATCTGCACTTCTCAAGAACACAATTGTCCTCTTATATTTCAATCACAATGAAATACTTGTTTCTGACCACCTCTTCTTTCACTTAGAAAGTCTTACCAACTTCCTTCATCCCTTAGCAATTCTACCCACATCCTTTGTGGAATTACTTTTGTGGGCTACAACAATACCTCTGGAGTGACAAGTCCCCTTTTGCTACATATGCCTCACTAAGCTTCTCTCCTTTGAGCTTAGTCTTTTAGCATCTCTCTAGTTCTTTCTTCTGGAACCAATACAACACTCCTTGCTCTAGATTGTTGCAACATTTTCACCTTCTTATGTTGTTATCTATGCGTCAAGGTATAAACACACATTCTCAAATCAAAACAGGACATATAACCTCTCCTTCAAGATCTCAACATGATCTTTTTTCACCATTCCACCTGTACCTTGAATGGATGGTCCTCTATTTGGTCTCCAAGTCCTCTTTCCTTAAGAACTTGTACTAAGCAATCTTGCTCTCACTTTTCTTCAAGGAATCCTTTGTTGTTGTCTACTCCAAACCTTTGTTGAAACTACTACAGCCTCCCAAGAACTCCAAAATTTTCCATATAATATTTTGTTGTAGCCTCTTTCATTCATCAATTAACTTATGCATATTACCTTCTTTTGTGTGAAAACACCTTTCATAGTAAATCTTTCCCCGCTTTGATTACAATTCGGCTCTGATACCAAATGATGTAGGGTTACCCCCGCTTACACCCATAGTATGCATGTACAATGCATAAACACATTTGTCCCAGGTATTTCACTCTCTAAGGAGTCAAATCTTCAACCATCATTGGTAATAATTCATAGACTAACCAACATAGTCTAAACATTACGTAATATTCACTTATAGGATCTGAATTGACCCTTAAGCTTTCACATAAGACTTTATTAAAGCCTTTCATTTATGACTTCCTATTAAGACTTAAAACCTCTTTACAACCTTTATAAAACCCTTCGCTGACCCTTTAACTACACATATATAACCTTCTCTCTTTAAACATTGGTTACATGTATTTTAATGCGTAAACCCTTCCATCCTTTGATAAAGTTGGATTTATACATAAAACACCATATATCCGTGCTTAACCCTTTATAACCATTTACAAAGGAATTAATCGCAAAACATACCTTTAACCCTTTATACGGTCGCTGCAGGTTTTTCGAGGTTTCACCTTTATCACAATCAGGTATCAGTTCCTCCACAAGTCACATTAATACATGTTCCCCATCTCCTCCGATATGTGATTAACCTTCTGGGCCTAAAAAGTATAAAAGCTGCACCTCAATACTTTATTGGTTCCGCTCCTTCTCCTGTCGCAATCCTCCTCCGCCGATCAAAACCACCTTCGATCGCTGATCAGAGCTTCATCGCTATCAATGCATCGGCATTTCACATTCCACTAAACTTTGACCTCTGTCTAATGCGATTGCGATTAGATCATGACCGTTGATCAATTTTTGATTTAATGGTCCATATCCTTTCCCAATGCAAAGTTGCGTGACAGTCCTCCGCCATTGATCTGCACTTAGTAGATCCAATGGTCTATCATGAATTCAGATAGGCAATCGGCACGGGGGTTAACCACCTGATAAAGTGGTTTCCTCTTACTCCTCTACTGCTACGTGTCCTCTAATTAGCAGAATTAGAGCCAAACAGTAAAAACCACTTACGACTTTCCTTCCAGCTTAAATCCACATCTCCGCCTTTGAGAACTGCTCTTCAGTGATCCTCAGTGGTTGATCTAGACCATTGATCTATAAGATCTAATGGTTCCTATGTATCACCTCTTTACTTCTCCACTCTTCCCCTTTCCTTTGTTTTACGCTATCTCCTCAACGTTTCTCTATGGGTTTGGTTATTTCTTTAGGGTTTCATTGTTTTTTCTCTTTTGCTTCCTCTAAGCTTAACTCTGTGAATTCTTACTTTGCTACCTCTACAGAGTTTACTCTGTTCCTTCAGCTGGATTCAAAGATCCCTTATGATTCCTCTCAATCATACCCTCCTCTACATATCCACAAAACTCTACTTGTGACCTTCTGTTACAGAACCTATGAATTCATGAATAAATCAATCATTACATAATCATTTCACACAATACACAATTTCTAAATGAACCTCTATATATATAGATATGAACAACTAATTATAATGGAGACTTCTCTGTCTCTCATAGGCCTGTTCTTCAGTATCATTGGCCTCCTTCTACTCTGCCCGAAGGCTTACATTTATACCAAAGAGTTCTATTGAACTAATTCTAGTTACCCTCCTAAGTCTACTAAACTGACTCCTAAATGTCCTCTATCCTCTATGTCCACTTCTAACTTCATTTAATTCCTAGGAAATCTCTCTAGTTCCTCGAATCATCACGTGCTTTAAGATCTATAATTGACTTCTAGCTCTTTTGTCATTACTAACCACTCATGTTGCCCTATATTCGAGAGCATTTACAAGATATCTCACATCTCTTATTAATTCCTATTCTATGCATCCTAAATATTACATTAATTCATCACTTAGGAATCCAAATTCCTTAAAATACATGACCCCCTTATGTCTACCAATTTCCAATGATTTTCCTTGGGTTGAATGTTCCTGCCTTAGGAACAATTCTCCCTCGACTACATTGAATCAATGCTTGGGTTTACAATCTCTACCTATCACTCTCTATTACTCTCTATCTCTATGGAACACGTAGGCTCATATAGATATATATATATATATATATATATATATATATATATATATATATATATATATATATATATATATATATATATATATATATATATAAAGGAACATTGGATCAGATCACTGTGAAGGATCCGATCACATCCTTTCCTCAAATCACTCAACTAATTCACATACATGGTAGATTACATTTAAATCGAGTCTTCTTGAGACTTATCCATTCCATCATTTAAGCTTTGTTTTAAATAGATTTCCCCGGTTTTTCTCTGATGGTCCACGTCCTCCTTGATTCACTTCGGATTCCTTCTTTAATTAAAGGGGGGGTTAGTTGCTCCTGCATTAGACTCCGGACGCACAAAAATTTATGACCCCCTTATGTCTACTAATTTACAATTATTTTCCTTCGGTTGAATACTCCTACATCACGAATCAAAACCATGTTTGGATGCCACTTAAAATACCATGAGTAAATTCCATGGGTGGATAAATACCATCGATGGATGAATACCCTCGGCGGATGAATACCATGGTTGGATGCCACATTCCATTCGTATCATACTAGTTGAGGTCTTTAAGTGATTTAGTGGCTGACAGATCCACACCCCGAATCATACAACATTGATTAGTTGAACCATGGGAGAGACATCTCTATCATATAGTAGTAACACTTGTCCTACAACATCAAGCAATTCAAAAGATGAGGTATTGTGTGATGTTTCCCCACTTGAATTTTGTGTTGTTATTTTAGGTAAACTTTGTATGTGGAAACATTATGTTGTTTATGAGTCTCATCGCTGTGGTGTCATTGCTACTCTAAGAAGTCAACTGTACATGATACCATAGGTAGTCCCGACTACTATGCTTTCATTGATTGGAGCAAAACACTTCAAAAACATAATTTCTTAGACAACAAGGTTTTATCTCTTCATGGATGAGTCAAAATGTGAAAGGATTCCAACCACCACAACTTCTACATGATGCCTCTCTACATAATAGAAGAAAGTGTACAAGACTGTAGAGACATAAATAAACATCATTGTTCCACTTGTGGGTGTGCCCCTACACTACTAGCCTAACTTAATTGAGTTGATACCATAGTGTTCCTTTACCCAATGGCCCATAATATAGACTTTCTCTCTTATATAATTAAGAAATAAAATGTGAAATTCATGAGATCATAAAAAATTGCCACATTAAATCAATTTCCTCACCTTTTGAGCTACCAATTGTGTTGGTGCATAAGTAGGATGGGTCATGCAGACTCTGCATTGATTATAGAGCCCTAAACAAAATCATTTCCAAACAAAAATACCCAATACCCAAGATTGATGATGTTCTTGACTAGCTTTAGGGTGTCAAGCTCTTTAGTAAGATTGATTTGAAGTTAGGCTACCACTAGGTTCCAATTGAGAAAAATAATGTATGGAAGGAAAAATTCAAATATAAAGAATGCATTTTCGAATTATGGTCATTCCCGTTCACTTGATTAGTGCTCCAACATTGTTATTGAAGATGGTGGTCAATATTACGTGATTGTTCAAAAACCCTTTTATCGTTGTATATTTGGATGAAAAACTCATATTTAGTAAAACCTGGACAAAACATTTTTATCAAATTCAGTAGGTCTTGAACACCCTATGGCAACACAAGTTTTATTCCAATTTGGAGAAATTATTATTTGGAATGCATAGAATTCAATATTGGGATACATTATGGATGAACGTCAGGTATATGTGGACCCATTCAAGATAAAATTCATTAAGGAGTTGCTAGACCCAATGAATTTGAGAGAGCTTTCTAGCTTTTATATTTCTGACAATTTTTTTTTAGGCTTCTCTCATATCACTTGTCCCTTAATTCAAGTAACCAAGGGTGGAGAAAGAAAAAAGGTTTTCCTAGTTTGAGTCATAGTAGAAATAATATGGTGATTTGAAACATCTCCTTTGCTATAGACTGGTCCTCACCCTCCAAGACCTACAAAATCCATTTGAGATTGAGATATATGCATTTTACTATGTTGTACATGCATTCCTCACTTAGCAAGGACATCATATGGCCTAACACAATGGAACATTCTTTGATATTTTTTGGAGGTACAACATTTATTACAATGATATGTCTCCTTCATGTAGGCTTGTAGAAAAGGAAAGCATTATATTCTATGGAGGGTGATGTTTATCCAAATTGATCATAGGATTTAGAAATTTATGTAGACACAAGGAAATTTACATAATGATTTTTGTTAAAAATGGTCCACATAGCTACAAGAATTCCACTGAAAAATCAAATACAAGAAGGGCAGAACTGACTACGTCATAGACTATGTCAATCAACCCTTAGTTGAGGAACTGAACATAGTTCTTAACATATGGGTATGACATCTACAGGTGGTCAAAATCACACAACATGGACTCTAACTTTGTTGCCACAAACTAGATGTTGATTGCAAGGAAAAAAGTTCCTATGTTCCACCTTAAGGATGTGCTCATGTGCCACCTAAGCCATCTTTGCCTCCCTTCAAGAAAGTGTGTGAAGCTAATGGAGGAGGCACATTACACTCAATTCGTGAGGCACTTTAGTGTGGATAAGAAAACAATGGTACTTCAAATGTTTTTTATTGGCCAAATCTTCTACATGATGTCCAACGATATATATATGATTGTCCATATCCTATGTCATTGCTAAACCAACCATCAAGAATTAGGGTTTATACACTCCTATACTCACCCTAGACAAGCCATGGGAGTTACAATCCATGGACTACATGTTAGGTTTTCCATCAACGAAGCATGGCGATGACTTTTTTTTTGTTATCAACCAATTATTTAAGATGGTCATGATGGCTCCATGCAAGAATACTATCATAGTTGAAGCCATTTTTAAAATCATATTTGATCATGTTTGCATTCAATTTGGCATACCTTGAACAATTATTTCAGATAAGGAAAGTAGGTTACTCAACACCGTCTAGTCCAATCTACGGCCTCTCATGAATAGCGAGTTGAACAAGTCGACTGACTTTCATCCCTAGTTAGATGGAGAAATAGAAATGGTCAGCATGATTATTGTGTATATCTTGAGAATTTCCAACTCCAAGCGTCTATGTACATGGGGGAAAATCCTTCCTTATGTTTATCATAGTTATAATAGAACTATCCATAACTGTATTAGTCATAGACCATTTTTTTGTATTCTTAGGGTTCCAACCATTGGCCCCAGTTGATGTAGCTATGCCCATTTCATCTTCACTAGTAGAGTCATCCCATGCTAAGGTAGAGTAACATAGAGTAGCTAATTTTTTTGAATAAATTTAATAGCTTCCATTAACAAGTTCACAATGTCATACAAAAATCCAATGCCAAGTACAAGCAGTGCATGACTGATGTAGGGTTCTAGATAAGTTTCAGGTTAGTGATAATATAAGGTTACATTCATAGAAATACTGACTCACAGGCCCTCGTAGGAAGATTAGACCAATCCAACATAGGAATTACATAACCATAAAGGTTATTGGTGAAAAGGATTTTGAATTAAGTATCCCCCCTTTCCTTGGCTTGCACCCAATATTTAATGTGAAGTTGGGTTAACCATATTTTTCTACCCTTGTTGGACATCTCAGAGGTAGTCAAGTAATTCTCCCTCACATAAATTCATCACAACTGTGTTGAATAATATATAATGGGTTATATAATGGATACCAATGCAAAGGATACCCACTAGCAACACATAAATCTCTACTGGGTTGTCAAAGCAGGGTAGATTCTTCACAAACGAAAGTGGCTCATTAGGATTCAAATTCAACAACAGTGTCCCCGTAGGATGAGGGTACTTAAGGAAACATAGGATTTTTATTTGTAAGGGAGGAGGAGAAATACAGGTAAATATCAATGGCCACCCAACTCTTCTAGTAAATATCAATGGCACATTTTCTAATATTTTTCGGTCCAAAACATTCAAGATAATTTTGAGGCCTTAATCGATGCTTTTTTTTGGAAATTTGAGGGGATATGGATTATTTGGAATTCATTAGCTATAGTCAAAATTTGTAGTCCTCGAATATGTCTTTTGATTGAGCTATTATGTGCCCTAAACAAATATCTAACCACCTTGAGGTTCACAAAAATTTTGGAATTTCATCTTTCAAGGTTAGGTTTTTTGACATCTAGGGTTCTTTCTTTATGTTAAGAGGACATTCTTTCAAAATCTTGTAATAGCTTTTGCAAATTCAAAAGGCCACCAACTCTCTTTGTTTAGAGATAGCCACCACCATTCTAGCTAGTTGTGTTCTGCAATATTTTCCTATTTCATTTATTAATAGAGTTTGGTTTTTCACCATATTAATGTGCCTTTTGTTATAATTTTCTGTGTATTTTATTCTATTTCCTTCCTTTCATTTCTTTCCTTGTACAACTTAGAGGTTGACAACTACTTGGAGGAAGTTCCTTCATCCAAATATTTTGAAATCAACATCCCTGACAAGGTTAATTGGAATTACAACATTGAGAAAATGATAAATGTAGGACAAAAGGCTTACTATGGGTTTGAAAAAAATTGCAAGTCAATAAATCATTGGATATGGGATTATGAAAACTCTTCTCTAAGTTTCTTGACTACTATTATTTTATATAGTTGTGAGGCTTGAGGTTGTACTATCTCAAAGAATTGTGGAGGAAGACTGAATAAATCCAAAATCAATTTTTAGCCTACAATATCAAGATTAGAGGAAATGCTCGCTATAACATTCTCTTGATTGAAGCAATTATTTTGCCCATTAAGAGCATTTATATGACTAGGCATTTTATGCACAAGAAGAAGTTATACAACATGGAATACAAGAGGTTTCCTAAAATTACCTATAACTCTAAATTACTAAGCGAGGGTGGCATAAGGATGCCCAACATTGGCTAGAACATTATTAGGAGCTAAACAAGGAGACCATTTTTTAGAGTAAGAATAATATTGAAAATATTTTAATGCAAGATTTAAGGATAATTTTTTTTGGTCATAAAGAGTTATAGGGAAAAGGAAAACTAAGATATTACAAGGAGGTGATCAACCCTAATTTGTCTTAACTGTATTAAGAAGAGAATGAATATCATAAGATAAGATCTACTTCTCATGAGCTTCATAGTGAAACTAGGTTGCGGCTAATACCTAAATCACCATGGATGAAAGAATCACTCACCTTTGCAATACTAAGAGCGGGGGGGGGGATGGGGGAGAGATAAAACTATTTGGGGATAAAGGAGGATATCATTTTGGAAAATTAGAATAATATTAAAAATATTATTACTTCAAAATTTAAGGAGAAATTGCGGGGGAAAACTAGGGGTGCGGAGGTGATAAAGAGTTAGAGGGAAGAATGAAACTGAAATATTATAAAGAGGTGATCAACCCCAATCACGAAAATATATATATAACTTTTTTCACTAGCCTTAAGAAGAGAATGATTCCAAAAACACCATGGGATGAAAGAGCATACCACCTTTAGGATATTAAGAGGGTGGAAGATGAAAATCACTCTTTTTAATTGTCCATTTTATATACACATTAAATCTAATTTCCAAAATCTGGTTAATTTCTTACCTTCTTAAGTTAAAATACACCATATAAATCTATAAATACTAATCATAATTATTGTAATCATTATTTATAATTTTTATATAAATTTAATAATAATAAGAAATTATTCCAATAATTTTTTATAACCTCGTTTTGACAATATTATAAAAAGGGTCAAAATTATAATTATATATATATAACCATACCAGTGCATACCATGAATCCAAAAATAGGGCTCCCAAAGTAGTGAAAAGTGAGATCCATGATAAACTCTAAGATCCATTGAAACTAACATGGATTGCAAACCAAGATTTAATTTTGTGAAGACCGTATCTTGTCACCTTTCTGGTTTTTCCAAAAGTATTATATACAAAACTATCGTAGAACTTCAACTAAAACAAAAAAGCCACAGGTGTTAACTAGTTAAAGGTAATTTCCTTGTAATGAAGGGCAGAGGCCAAAGAAAATAAGCACATGTGGTTTTCTCTCTTCCTTATTTGTCGACAATGTCATTCTCATGCTAATAATAGATGTACCAAATACAAATTGGACCATCCTTCTCTATTTACGTTTGTTTTTTTCTGCTGTACTTCTTTGAAGAGGCAGGCAATGGCACGACAAGGTGGGTCAGACGAGCGTTATACACTACCCACCAATTCGAATCAACATGAATTCCGCCATTCCACCGCATCCGGCCCCAACCGGAAGTGGCACGCCGCTATCTTCCATTCCAACGAAAACAACATGTTTGTGGAAAAACACCAATTAACTCGACCAAAGCTCAGCGATTTTTCTGATTGCGGCAACACTTTATGCTATCAAAACCCAATTATCGTTCACAATTAATTGCAAAATCGCGAGTGTAAGCTCACGGAAATCAGAAATTTCAAATAAATACACAATTATGTCAAGTTTCGTGACCAGTGATTGAGAATTTAAACTAAGTGCAGAAAGTGTTTGGATTGGATATTCAGCGATCTCTGTCACATGTTTCATGGGATATTTCTATTAACTAAGTGCAGAAAGTGTTTGGATTGGATATTCAGCGATCTCTGTCACATGTTTCATGGGATATTTCTATTTTCTTCTCCCTCCGAAAACACAGTAATAGTTCTGATCTCCATGTGGTGCTTCATTAATATCATTGATTTTCATTTAAAAAAAAATAGTTGGTGTTTTGTGTATAATATTTTTTCTTTGCAAATTTTAAAATATTTTAGAATTTGAATGAACAGAGATACGTTAAAGAATTGACTTTGTTTGTATATGTTAGATTCCAAAAATAAAGAAATAAAATGTGAAATTCATGAGATCATCAAAAATTGCCACATTAAATCAATTTCCTCACCTTTTGAGCTACCAATTGTGTTGGTGCATAAGTAGGATGGGTCATGCAGACTCTGCATTGATTATAGAGCCCTAAACAAAATCATTTCCAAACAAAAATACCCAATACCCAAGATTGATGATGTTCTTGAATAGCTTTGTCAAGCTCTTTTCCAAACAAAAATACCCAATACCCAAGATTGATGATGTTCTTGAATAGCTTTGTCAAGCTCTTTAGTAAGATTGATTTGAAGTTAGGCTACCACTAGGTTTCAATTGAGAAAAATAATGTATGGAAGGAAAAATTCAAATATAAAGAATGCATTTTCGAATTATGGTCATTCCCTTTCACTTGATTAGTGCTCCAACATTGTTATTGAAGATGATGGACAATATTACGTGATTGTTCAAAAAACCTTATATCGTTGTATATTTAGATGAAAAACTCATCTTTAGTAAAACCTGGACAAAACATTTTTATCAAATTCAGTAGGTCTTGAACACCCTATGACAACACAAGTTTTATTCCAATTTGGAGAAATTATTATTTGGAATGCATAGAATTCAATAGTGGGATACATTATGGATGAACATCAGGTATATCTGGACCCATTCAAGATAAAATTCATTAAGGAGTTGCTAGACCCAATGAATTTGAGAGAGCTTTGTAGCTTCTATATTTCTAACAATTTTTTTTTAGGCTTCTCTCATCTCATTTGTCCCTTAAGTCAAGTAACCAAGGGTGGAGAAAGAAAAAAGGTTTTCCTAGTTTGAGCCATAGTAGAAATAATATGGTGATTTGAAACATCTCCTACGCTATAGACTGGTCCTCACCCTCCAAGACCTACAAAATGCATTTGAGATTGAGATAGATGCATTTTACTATGTTGTACATGCATTCCTCACTTAGCAAGGACATCATATGGCCTAACACAATGGAACATTCCTTGATATTTTCTGGAGGTACACCATTTATTACAATGATATGTCTCCATCATGTAGGCTTGTAGAAAAGTAAAGAATTATATTCTACGGAAGGTGATGGTTATCCAAATTGATCATAGGATCTGGAAATTTATGTAGACACAAGGAAATTTACATAATGATTTTTGTTAAAAATGGTCCACATAGCTACAAGAATTCCACTTAAAAATCAAATATAAGAAGGGTAGAACCAACTACGTCATAGACTATGTCAATCGACCCTTGGTTGAGGAACTGAACATAGTTCTTAACATATGGGTATGATATCTACAGGTGGTCAAAATCATACACCATAGACTCTAACTTCATTGCCACAAACTAGATGTTGATTGCAAGGAAACAAGTTCCTATCTTCCACCTTAAGGATGTGCTCATGTGCCACCTAAGCCATCTTTGCCTCCCTTCAAGAAAGTGTGTGAAGCTAATTGAGGAGGCACATTACACTCAATTCGTGAGGCACTTTAGTGTGGATAAGACAATAGTGGTACTTCAAATGTTTTTTTATTGGCCAAATCTTCTACATGATGTCCAACGATATATATATGATTGTCCACATGCTATGTCATTGCTAAACCAACCATCAAGAATTAGGGTTTATACACTCCTCTACTCACCCTAGACAAGCCATGGGAGTTACAATCCATGGATTACATGTTAGGTTTTCCATCCACGAAGCATGGTGATGACTTTTTTTTTGTTATCAACCAATTATAAAAGATGGTCATTATGGCTCCATGCAAGAATACTATCATAGTTGAAGCCATTTTTAAAATCATATTTGATCATGTTTGGATTCAGTTTGGCATACCTTGAACAATTATTTTAGATAAGGAAAGTAGGTTACTCAACACCGTCTAGTCCAATCTATGGCCTCTCATGAATAGCGAGTTGAACAAGTCGACTGACTTTCATCCCTAGTTAGATGGAGAAATAGAAATGGTCAGCATGATTATTCTGCATATCTTGAGAATTTGCAACTCCAAGTGTCTATGTACATGGGGGAAAATCCTTCCTTATGTTTATCATAGTTATAATAGAACTATCCATAACTGTATTTGTCATAGAACATTTTTTTGTATGCTTAGGGTTCCAACCATTGGCCCCAGTTGATGTAGCTATGCCCATTTCATCTTCACTAGTAGAGTCATCCCATGTTGAGGTAGAGTAAGCTAGAGTAGCTAATTTTTTTGAATAAACTTAATATCTTCCATTAACAAGTTCACAATGTCATACAAAAATCCAATGCCAAGTACAAGCAGTGCATGACTTGTGTAGGGTTCCAGATAAGTTTTAGGTTAGTGACAATATATGGTTACATTCATAGAAATACTGACTCACAGGCCCTCATAAGAAGATTAGACCAATCCAACATAGGAATTACATAACCATAAAGGTTATTGGTGAAAATGATTTTGAATTAAGTATCCCCCCTTTCCTTGGCTGACACCCAATATTTAAGGTGAAGTTGGGTTGACCATATTTTTCTACCTTTGTTGGACATCTCAGAGGTAGTCAAGTAATTCTCCCTCACATAAATTCATCACAACTGTGTTGAATAATATATAGTGGATTATATAATGGATACCAATGCAAAGGATACCCACCAACAACACATAAATCTCTACCAGGTTGTCAAATCAGGGTAGATTATTCACCAATGAAAGTGGCTCATTAGGATTCAAATTCAACAAAAGTCTCCCCATAGGATGAGGGTACTTAAGGCAACATAGGATTTTTCTTTGTAAGGGAGGAGGAGAAATACAAGTAAATATCAATGGCCACCCAACTCTTCCAGTAAATATCAATGGCACTTTTTCTAATATTTTTCGGTCCCAAACATTCAAGATAATTTTGAAGCCTTAATCGATGTTTTTTTTTGGAAATTTGAGGGGATATGGATTATCTGGAATTCATTAGCTATACTCAAAATTTGTAGTCCTCGAATATTTCTTTTGACTAAGCTATTATGTGCCCCAAACAAATACCTAACCACCTTGAGGTTCACAAAATGTTTGGAATTTCATCTTTCAAGGTTAGGGTTTTGGACATGTAGGGTTCTTTCTTTATGTTAAGAGGACATTCTTTCAAAATCTTGTAATATCTTTTGCAAATTCAAATGGCCAGCAACTCTCTTTGTTTAGAGATAGCCACCACCATTCTAGCTAGTTGTGTTCTGCAATATTTTCCTATTTCATTTATTAATAGAGTTTGGTTTTTCACCATATTAATGTGCCTTTTGTTATAATTTTCTATGTATTTTATTTTATTTCCTTCCTTTCATTTCTTTCCTTGTACGACTTAGAGATTGACAACTACTTGGAGGAAGTTCCTTCATACAAATATTTTGAAATCAACATCCCTCACAAGCTTAATTGGAATTACAACATTGAGAAAATGATAAATATAGGACGAAAGGCTTACTATGGGTTTGAAAAAAATTGCAAGTCAATAGATCTTTGGATATGGGATTAAAAAAACTCTTCTCCAAGTTTCTCGACTACTATTATTTTATATAGTTGTGAGGCTTGAGGTTGTACTATCTCAAAGAATTGTGGAGGAAGACTGAATAAATCCAAAATCAATTTTTAGCCTACAATCTCGAGATTAGAGGAAATGCTCCCTATAACATTCTCTTGATTGAAGCAATTATTTTGCCCATTAAGAGCATTTATATGACTAGGCATTGTATGTACAAGAAGAAGTTATACAACATGGAATACAAGAGGTTTCCTAAAATTACCTATAACTCTAAATTACTAAGCGAGGGTGGCATAAGGATGCCCAACATTGGCTAGAACATTATTAGGGGCTAAACAAGGAGACCTTGTTTTAGAGTAAGAGTAATATTGAAAATATTTTATTGCAAAATTTAAGGATAATTTTTTTTGGTCATAAAGAGTTAGAGGGAAAAGGAAAACTAAGATATTACAAGGAGGTGATCAACCCTAATATGTCTTCACTGTATTAAGAAGATAATGAACATCATAAGATAAGATCTACTTCTCATGAGCTTCATAGTGAAACTGGGTTGTGTTCAATACCTAAATCACCATGGATGAAAGAATCACTCACCTTTGCAATACTAAGAGAGGGGGCGGGGGGGTGTGGGGAGGCTGGGGGAGAGATAAAACCATTTGGGGATAAAGGAGGATATCATTTTGCAAAATTAGAATAATATTAAAAATATTATTACTTCAAAATTTAAGGAGAAATTGTGGGGGAAAACTAGGGGTGTGGAGGTGATAAAGAGTTAGAGGGAAGAATGAAACTGAAATATTATAAAGAGGTGATCAACCCCAATCACGAAAATATATATATATAACTTTTTTCACTAGCCTTAAGAAGAGAATGATTCCAAAAACACCATGGGATGAAAGAGCATATCACCTTTAGGATACTAAGAGGGTGGAAGATGAAAATCACTCTTTTTATTTGTCCATTTTATATACACATTAAATCTAATTTCCAAAATCTAGTTAATTTCTTACCTTCTTAAGATAAAATACACCATATAAATCTATAAATACTAATCATAATTATTATAATTATTATTTAGAATTTAATAATAATAATAAATTATTCCAATAATTTTTATAACCCCGTTTAACAATATATAAAAGAGGTCAATATTATATATATATATAGATAAAGCAAGGCATACATGAATCCAAAAATAGGGCTCCCAAAGCAGTGAAAAGTGAGATCCATGATAAACTCTAAGATCCATTGAAACTAACATGGATTACAAACCAAGATTTAATTTTGTGAAGACAGTTCTTGTCACCTTTCGGGTTTTTCCAAAAGTATTATATACAAAACTATCGTAGAACTTCAACTAAAACAAAAAGGCCACAGGTGTTAACTAGTTAAAGGTAATTTCCTTGTAATGAAGGGCAGAGGCCAAAGAAAATAAGCACATGTGGTTTTCTCTCTTCCTTATTTGTCGACAATGTCATTCTCATGCTAATAATAGATGTACCAAATACAAATTGGACCATCCTTCTCTATTTACGTTTGTTTTTTTCTGCTGTACTTCTTTGAAGAGGCAGGCAATGGCACGACAAGGTGGGTCAGACGAGCGTTATACACTACCCACCAATTCGATTCAACATGAATTCCGCCATTCCACCGCATCCGGCCCCAACCGGAAGTGGCACGCCGCTATCTTCCATTCCAACGAAAACAACATGTTTGTGGAAAAACACCAATTAACTCGACCAAAGCTCAGCGATTTTTCTGATTGCAGCAACGCTTTATGCTTTCAAAACCCAATTATCGTTCACAATTAATTGCAAAATCGCGAGTGTAAGCTCACGGAAATCAGAAATTTCAAATAAATACACAATTATGTCAAGTTTCGTGACCAGTGATTGAGAATTTAAACTAAGTGCAGAAAGTGTTTGGATTGGATATTCAGCGATCTCTGTCACATGTTTCATGGGATATTTCTATTTTCTTCTCCCTCCGAAAACACAGTAATAGTTCTGATCTCCATGTGGTGCTTCATTAATATCCTTGATTTTCATTTAAAAAAAAAATAGTTGGTGTTTTGTGTATAATATTTTTTCCTTCCAAATTTTAAAATATTTTAGAATTTGAATGAACAGAGATACGTTAAAGAATTGACTTTGTTTTTATATGTTAGATTCCAAAAATAAAGAAATAAAATGTGAAATTCATGAGATCATAAAAAATTGCTACATTAAGTCAATTTCCTCACCTTTTGAACTACCAATTGTGTTGGTGCATAAGTAGGATGGGTCATACAGACTCTGCGTTGATTATAGAGCCCTCAACGAAATCATTTCCAAACAAAAATACCCAATACCCAAGATTGATGATGTTCTTGAATAGCTTTAGGGTGTCAAGCTCTTTAGTAAGATTGATTTGAAGTTAGGCTACCACTAGGTTCCAATTGAGAAAAATAATGTATGGAAGGAAAAATTCAAATATAAAGAATGCAATTTAGAATTATGGTCATTCCCTTTCACTTGATTAGTGCTCCAACATTGTTATTGAAGATGATGGACAATATTATGTGATTGTTCAAAAACCCTTTTATCGTTGTATATTTGGATGAAAAACTCATCTTTAGTAAAACCTAGACAAAACATTTTTATCAAATTCAGTAGGTCTTGAACACCCTATGGCAACACAAGTTTTATTCCAATTTGGAGAAATTATTATTTGGAATGCATAGAATTCAATAGTGGGATACATTATGGATGAACATCAGGTATATGTGGACCCATTCAAGAGAAAATTCATTAAGGAGTTGCTAGACCCAATGAATTTGAGAGAGTTTTGTAGCTTCTATATTTCTAACAATTTTTTTTTAGGCTTCTCTCATCTCACTTGTCCCTTAAGTCAAGTAACCAAGGGTGGAGAAAGAAAAAAGGTTTTCCTAGTTTGAGTCATAGTAGAAATAATATGGTGATTTGAAACATCTCCTATGCTATAGACTGGTCCTCACCCTCCAAGACCTACAAAATCCATTTGAGATTGAGATAGATGCATTTTACTATGTTGTACATGCATTCCTCACTTAGCAAGGACATCATATGGCCTAACACAATGGAACATTCTTTGATATTTTTTGGAGGTACACCATTTATTACAATGATATGTCTCCATCATGTAGGCTTGTAGAAAAGGAAAGCATTATATTCTACGGAAGGTGATGGTTATCCAAATTGATCATAGGATTTAGAAATTTATGTAGACACAAGGAAATTTACATAATGATTTTCGTTAAAAATGGTCCACATAGCTACAAGAATTCCACTTAAAAATCAAATACAAGAAGGGTAGAACCAACTACGTCATAGACTATGTCAATCGACCATTAGTTGACGAACTGAACATAGTTCTTAACATATGGGTATGACATCTACAGGTGGTCAAAATCATACACCATAGACTCTAACTACATTGCCACAAACTAGATGTTGATTGCAAGGAAAGAAGTTCCTATCTTCCACCTTAAGGATGTGCTCATGTGCCACCTAAGCCATCTTTGCCTCCCTTCAGGAAAGTGTGTGAAGATAATTGAGAAGGCACATTACACTCAATTCGTGAGGCACTTTAGTGTGGATAAGACAACAATGGTACTTCAAATGTTTTTTTATTGGCCAAATCTTCTACATGATGTCCAATGATATATATATGATTGTCCACATCCTATGTCATTGCTAAACCAACCATCAAGAATTAGGGTTTATACACTCCTCTACTCACCCTAGACAAGCCATGGGAGTTACAATCCATGGATTACATGTTCGGTTTTCCATCCACGAAGCATGGTGATGACTTCTTTTTGTTATCAACCAATTATTTAAGATGGTCATTATGGCTCCATGCAAGAATACTATCATAGTTGAAGCCATTTTTAAAATCATATTTGATCATGTTTGGATTCAATTTGGCATACCCTCAGCAATTATTTTAGATAAGGAAAGTAGGTTACTCAACACCGTCTAGTCCAATCTATGGTCTCTGATGAATAGCTAGTTGAACAAGTCGACTGACTTTCATCCCTAGTTAGATGGAGAAATAGAAATGGTCAGCATTATTATTGTGCATATCTTGAGAATTTGCAACTCCAAGCGTCTATGTACATGGGGGAAAATCCTTCCTTATGTTTATCATAGTTATAATAGAACTAGCCATAACTGTATTAGTCATAGACCATTTTTTTGTATGCTTAGGGTTCCAACCATTGGCCCCAGTTGATGTAGCTATGCCCATTTCATCTTCACTAGTAGAGTCATCCCATGTTGAGGTAGAGTAAGATAGAGTAGCTAATTTTTTTGAATAAATTTAATATCTTCCATTAACAAGTTCACAATTTCTTACAAAAATCCAATGCCAAGTACAAGCAGTGCATGACTTGTGTAGGGTTCCAGATAAGTTTCAGGTTAGTGATAATATATGGTTACATTCATAGAAATATTGACTCACAGGCCCTCATAGGAAGATTAGACCAATCCAACATAGGAACTACATAACCATAAAGGTTATTGGTGAAAATGATTTTGAATTAAGTATCCCCCCTTTCCTTGGCTTGCACCCAATATTTAATGTGAAGTTGGGTTGACCATATTTTTCTACCTTTGTTGGACATCTCAGAGGTAGTCAAGTAATTCTCCCTCACATAAATTCATCACAACCATGTTGAATAATATATAGTGGATTATATAATGGATACCAATGCAAAGGATACCCACCAACAACAAATAAATCTCTACCAGGTTGTCAAAGCAGGGTAGATTCTTCACCAACGAAAGTGGCTCATTAGGATTCAAATTCAACAAAAGTCTCCCCATAGGATGAGGGTACTTAAGGCAACATAGGATTTTTCTTTGTAAGGGAGGAGGAGAAATACAAGTAAATATCAATGGCCACCCAACACTTCCAGTAAATATCAATGGCACTTTTTCTAATATTTTCTGTCCGAGACATTCAAGATAATTTTGAGGCCTTAATCGATGTTTTTTTTGGAAATTTGAGGGGATATGAATTATTTGGAATTCATTAGCTATAGTCAAAATTTGTAGTCCTCGAATATTTCTTTTCATTGAGCTATTATGTGCCCCAAACAAATATCTAACCACCTTGAGGTTCACAAAATTTTTGGAATTTCATCTTTCAAGGTTAGGGTTTTGGATATCTAGGGTTCTTTCTTTATGTTAAGAGGACATTCTTTCAAAATCTTGTAATATCTTTTGCAAATTCAAATGGCCACCAACTCTTTTTGTTTAGAGATAGCCACCACCATTCTAGCTAGTTGTGTTCTGCAATATTTTCCTATTTCATTTATTAATAGAGTTTGGTTTTTCACCATATTAATGTTCCTTTTGTTATAATTTTCTGTGTATTTTATTTTATTTCCTTCCTTTCATTTCTTTCCTTGTACAACTTAGAGATTGACAACTACTTGGAGGAAGTTCCTTCATACAAATATTTTGAAATCAACATCCCTCACAAGCTTAATTGGAATTACAACATTGAGAAAATGATAAATGTAGGATGAAAGGCTTAGTATGGGTTTGAAAAAAATTGCATGTCAATAGATCTTTGGATATGGGATTAAAAAAAATCTTCTCTAAGTTTCTCGACTACTATTATTTTATATAGTTGTGAGGCTTGAGGTTGTACTATCTCAAAGAATTGTGGAGGAAGACTGAATAAATCCAAAATCAATTTTTAGCCTACAATCTCAAGATTAGAGGAAATGCTCCCTATAACATTCTCTTGATTGAAGCAATTATTTTGCCCATTAAGAGCATTTATATGACTAGGCATTGTATGTACAAGAAGAAGTTATACAACATGGAATACAAGAGGTTTCCTAAAATTACCTATAACTCTAAATTACTAAGAGAGGGTGGCATAAGGATGCCCAACATTGGCTAGAACATTATTAGGGGCTAAACAAGGAGACCATGTTTTAGAGTAAGAATAATATTGAAAATTTTTTATTGCAAAATTTAAGGATAATTTTTTTTTGGTCATAAAGAGTAAAGGGAAAAGGAAAACTAAGATATTACAAGGAGGCGATCAACCCTAATATGTCTTCACTGTATTAAGAAGATAATGAACATGATAAGATAAGATCTACTTCTCATGAGCTTCATAGTGAAACTAGGTTGTGGTCAATACCTAAATCACCATGGATGAAAGAATCACTCATCTTTGCAATACTAAGAGGGGGGGAGTGGGGTGACAGGGCTGGGTGAGAGATAAAACCATTTGGGGATAAAGGAGGATATCATTTTGCAAAATTAGAATAATATTAAAAATATTATTACTTCAAAATTTAAGGAGAAATTGTGGGGGAAAACTAGGGGTGTGGAGGTGATAAAGAGTTAGAGGGAAGAACGAAACTGAAATATTATAAAGAGATGATCAACCCCAATCACGAAAATATATATATAACTTTTTTCACTAGCCTTAAGAAGAGAATGATTCCAAAAACACCATGGGATGAAAGAGCATATCACCTTTAGAATACTAAGAGGGTGGAGGATGAAAATCTCTCTTTTTATTTGTCCATTTTATATACACGTTAAATCTAATTCCCAAAATTTGGTTAATTTCTTACCTTCTTAAGATAAAGTACACCATATAAATCTATAAATACTAATCATAATTATTGTAATCATTATTTAGAATCT
>APFE031370164.1:138156-153113 GCA_000404065.3 Pinus taeda | reverse complement strand
GTATAGCATGACAAAAGACTACTCCATATACACCTTAGCAAAATGGAGTTGCAGAAAGAATGAACAAGACATTGATGGAAAGGCAAAGAAGCGTGCTCAGTGGTGTCAAGTTAGGACAAGAATTCTAGGCAGAGGTGGTGGAGATAGCATGTTACCTGGTCAACAGATCACCTTCATGAGCATTGGAGGATAAGACTCCACAAGAGGTATGGACAAGTAAGAAACACTCTCTTTCATACCTGAGGGTATTTGGATGTGATGCATATGTACATGTTCTAAAGTAGAAACGAACCAAGTTGCATAGTAAATTTGAAAAGTGCATTTTTATTGGGTATAAAGATGGTTTAAAGGGTTATAAGCTTTGGAACCCAGTAACAAGGAAGGTTGTATAATCCAAGATGTGGTGTCCAGAGAGGTGAAAGATGTTATTAAACATCGAGTCCAACAAAAGGAACCTGAGAAGATAGAGTTTGATCTAAATGACAAAGAATCAGATTCTATAGCAAAGGAGTAATCAGAATAAGAAGGGCCACAAACTTCGGGTGTGAGAAGATCAGATCGAGAAAGAAGGTAGCCAGAAAGGTATATTCCATCTGCTTTCTGTTCAAATTTTTCTTTATCTATTACTAATGATGATCCCAGAACTGTGAACGAAGCAATAGATTTAGAGGATGGAAAACTCTGGAAAGAGGCCATGGTTTATGAAATGGCATCTTTACACAAAAATGAGTCTTGGGATCTGGTGGAGTTGCTGGCTGGAAGGAAACCCATTGGCAGTGAATGGGTGTTCAAGAAGAAGACAAATGCAGAAGGAAAGGTGGAGAAATAAAAAGCTCGGTTGGTAGCAAAAGGTTATTCCCAGGTGCTGGGAATTGATTTTGGTGATATTTTTTCTCATGTTTCCAAGGTAACTTCTATTATATTACTTTTATCTCTTGTTGCTGGTTTTGATTTTAAGGTAGAACAGATGGATGTGAAGACAACATTTCCTCATGGGGATCTGGAAGAGGAGATCTACATGAAGCAACCTGAAGGCTTTGTGGTGAAGGGTAAGAGAGAACTAGTATGCAAGATAAGAAGTCTCTGTATGGGTTAAAACAGTCACCAAGGATATGGTATCAGAAATTGGATACATTTATACGGGGACTTGGCTTCACTGGAAGCAAAGCAAATCATTATGTTTATTTTAAATTCATTGGTGATTGTGTTATTTATCTTGTCTTGTATGTGGATGATATGTTGTTGGTTGGAAATGACAAAGAAATTATCCAGGATTTGAAGACCCATTTGTCCTCCAAATGCGACTGAAAGATCTTGGTACTACAAACTATATTTTGGGCATGGAAATTAAAAGAGATCAGACAGAGAGGAAGCTCTGGTTAAACCAGAGGAAGTATGTCGAAGTATGTCGAGATAATATTGCAGAGGTTTAATATGCAGGATAGTAAACCAGTGAAGGTTCCTATTCTTGTAGGTGTAAAGTTATATGATGAATAGTGTCCCAAGACACAAGAAGAGGAAGAGGACATGTCCCATGTTCCATATGCAAGTGCAGTCGGTCGCCTAATGTATGTGATGGTTTGTATTGGACTAGACATTGCATATGTAGTGGGAGTATTGAGCAGGTTTATGTCAAAACCAGGGAAGGAAGACTGGACAATAGTGAAGCGGGTTTTCAAGTATTTGCGTGGCACTAGTGATTATGGGATCTAAGGGAAGATCTCTGTGTATATGTGTTTTATGTGTTATGCTCTCGCATTGTTTATTTCATGTGTTTTAGAATTTGTATGCAAGTATTTTTTGTACAGGGTTAAAACCTATAGGTACAACTCACCTCTTATATAACTATAGTCGATCATAACTATTAGCCAAACACAATTATCCCATTTTAGCCAACCACACAATAGTTCATCCCTATGGTTCATTTCTAACTAACTTCATTTATCATATCACAAGTAGGAGTTAGTTCAACATACTCCCCCTACTGAGATTGGTATCTTGCAAGTAATAACTCTGAGGCAATCACAGAGCATTGGAGCACCAACTGAACATGAGGAAGAGAAGTGTTTTGATTCTTTCTCACAATTGGTTAGAGGCTGAGTTTGGCAGGAGAAGGCTGAGCGATAATGATGCAGATTCTTGACATAATTTGTGGCGAGTTTCTCTGTTTGATAGGGCCGAGAATTCTTGTAGAGTTTCAAGTGGATTAATCTTTGTTTAGGATGGCCAAAAGGGCCTAAAAGGAGTCTCCTTTAGGATTCATTCACACACAACATCAATGCAAGGATTTGTGACCTAAAGAGAGGATAATTGTAGGTCTGGTTAGGCCTAGTTTGAGAAAATGAGCTAGCGAAGAGGAGAAGCATTTATGTGATAAGTTATAGGGTGGTTTTCTCAAGAAACAGGTTTGTTTTTTTCTATGTATTCTCTAGTTGTAGGTCAAGCCCTATAGGTGGTCTTTTGGAGGTTGAAAAGGCCAGCAATGGAGTGCCAGAAGGGCTAAAGGGAAAGGGATTTAGACAGGATTGTAGGTGGAGATATACCACAACATTTGAGGAGCATTTCAACCAAGGTTGAGGAGATGTGATTGTAGTTATATTCAACCCTAATCAGAGGGACAAACTCGTACAAGGAAGCAAAAATTCGAATGACAAGGAGGGAAGAAGGAATATGCATAACAAGGTGTGTTAGGCTTCTTGTTGTGATGTGTTATCAGTGGATAGAGTCTAGTTTTGACATAAATTTAAGGTCATCCTAAGGTTGTAAGAAGGGCAGCAATTGGATGATATTAGGAGCCCTAAGTGTAGGACAAAGAAGGAGATTTGGACTACTAGGACAGGCATATTTGAAGGAAGCTCAGTGACCGATCTTTGAAGGAATAAAGAAGGATGTCAAGGGGAGTTGTTAGAAAATCCCTAGATTGTTGGTTAGAAAAGGACATATACAACAGAAGTGGGCAACCCTTCATGCCCTAATCTTGTCTTCATTGGGTAACATAGGATGGAAATAATGGGAAGAAGTCCCTAAGATTTGTGTCATTGAAGGACTAAAGAGTAGCTAGTGGGGAAGAACTCCCAAAGGCGTTAACTTCTTCAAGGAGAAAGGAGTAGCAAGTGGGTAGATGTGAAGACTCGAGGTGTTGAGTCATTGATGGATGAATGATCAACTAGATCACATATTGAAGTTGTGTTTAGTCACCTAAAGGACCTGAATCATTAGTAGAGGCAGAGTTTTTTTGTTTCATATCAAAAGCCAAAGGAATGGGCATGTGTATTAGGGTACAACCAATAGGAGCTAAGAGAGCATGCTACATCAGCTATATGATCAATGTATCTTGTTAGGATAGATTGGTTGTCAAGGTGACCGACACCAAACCCTAGCTGTAATCTTGTATCAGTCGATGTATGATGGTCATTATCCCTGATACTAGAGCCCCAGATAGTTGTATTACAATTTGTTAATATAAGAAAGTTGGGTTATTGTAAAAATTGTAAAAACTTGTTTATTTTGTGCACTAGTTAATTTATTGTTATTGGTTCCACTGTGCAAAGCAGCTTGTTGTGGTATTTGTATTAGTAGTGTCATAGATTCTAAGACCCTAACTTAGATTTTCTAGTACCTTGGAAAAACAACATCCCCTTAATGAGTACTTGTGATCTTAATACACATTCTTCATCTTTGTCTTCCATGCTAAACGTTCCTTGTTTTTATATACATGCAAAGGCATAAGAAATTTCACTACTCTTACACAAGGAAAATTTTCAGGATGGAAAATTTTCTTGAAGTTTAAAAGCATTGGTGAATCTCATCAATCCCTAATATGCAAACTATAAAATGTTTATTGATATATTTGTAAAATTATTCAAATTTATAATGATTTTATATATAGTCTCTATATAATTTTGGCAAATTTTAAGGTAAAATAATTTTATATTCTAAAATTTGGGTGAATCATCTTTTATAAAAATTAGAAATTGGCAAGTCTTTTTGGTGGAGAAATCATGGGAAATTACCCCACTCGGTGAACATTAGCCCCTAAAATTTTCCATGCAGTCTTATGATGGGTTTTTTGTAGTTGACCTGTAAAAATTACACTTGTAACTCTTTGCATAGGCTTACCCTTGACCATTACAACTGGTTTATAGTTACTGTTAACAACACTTCACATTGTGCGGTTTTTGCTGAATATAGACATTAGTTGTTTCAACCATGAACTTACTTTACAAATTGGTTTTTATAAAGTGGTTTTCAGAGTAGCACAATCGTTTCAACATAATAGAATATGGGAGTATGCAAGCCTTATTAGGCTTACATTAACATTGACCTAGGCACATTCAATTCAAATAAAGTAAAATTGTTAAACTTTTTAGTGATGCTTGATTTTCATCTATGTTTTCTTCTTAGAGATGTTTTCGTGTGCATCTATATGTTGTGTTAATCTACATCTACATTCATCTACGTCTATATTTTCATTTAAATAACACTATTATTTTTTCCCTGCTTCTTTTGTTTCTTTGTCCATTGCATGGTTTCCATCTTTGTTCCTTGCATGTTTTCTATCTTTCTTTGCTCTTTGTATGTTCATCTTATCATGCTTTCCCTACTTCTTTTGTTTCTTTCCCCCTTGCATGTTTTCCATCTTTATTTTATTTGTGTCTTCATCTTTCACATACATTTTCCCATGGTGTTTCATCATTCTCTTTCTTTGTTGTTGTATCATTCTCTTCTTTTCCATCTTCTTTCATCACTCTCCATTCTCTGCTACTACTTATTTATCATTTTTATCAAATTATTTCATAATTTAGTTTGTTGCTACATTTTTTTGCTCTTTTCTTTTGGAACCTTCTTTTTTCATCGAGTCACCATATACATGAATACTATTTGTCCTCACTAGTTCTTTAGAATTCCCTTTTAGCTACATGATTCATCAAAGTAAAGTCTCTCTTCATTATAACTTGGCCCTCGTCTTTTGAGATTATCCCAACCTTATCATATTAATCGCCCTCACTTTACCAAAATAATCGAAGACCGAACCTCTTTGATCTCACATCAATATAGCACCTGTCACCCTCATACGTACCCCGGTGGTTAATTCCATAACTTGATGTCACATTTCTGCATAAGCGGATACACACTACATTATTTCTATATGTTAGACCTAACCTTAGCGGGCTTGTAAAACTCCAGGGGAAAAACAACTTATCTATGCTTATACTTTTACATCACCATAACTTTCTGATGTGTCACGTACAAATAAAAATCCACCCCTTTACAACAAACATGCAAAATGATTATCTAATTAACAATGTGACCATTACTCCATAAAACTACTAAAAAAATTACAAATCACTACATATGCTCATTTGCATCTCATGACCACACATACCATTTTGCTTTAGCTCTTTAGTCAGTTTAAATGAAGTCTTCCCTCTTACATTTGACGTGAATCATTTGAACTTTCATAAATTAAGTATGCAAAATGAATTCACTTGCCTTCTAGTTTACCATCACTTTTAACTCAAGGCTTAGTTAATTTCAGAGTAAACCAATACTCTATATCAAGATGAGAGAAAATAATGACCACCGATGTAATACTTATTTTTTCACCAATAAAACATTATTCCAACTTTGAACCTAATTTTCCATATCAATTTTTAACCTAAATTTTAATTTTCATACTTATATGAAATTAATTTAAGTTCATACCAAAAGGTTCTATCAACTTGCCACCAATTGCATTTCTCTTCCTATTGAGTTTTCAATTTGTACATGCTTTTAAACTTTCTTTGACTTTAATCTCTGATGTCCGGGATACTTTTGATATTTCTAGAGTATCTTGACTTCATAAAACCTCATTTGCCCTTTTGAGAAAGATTTTATTTTAATATCCAAAATTTGCTTTAATCATACACGAAGAAAAAAAACCAATTTTTCATCCGGTAATATATATAGGAAAGTCTCATTATAAACAACTGTGAATGATGAAATACAATTGTGAATTTTAAACCCCGTCCCTTAGATTTAATAGCATTAAATTTCATTGGATAAAACCCCTCCAATTAAATTTCGACAGCTAGGCGAACGCTTTTATTTGCCACATTTTTCTATAATCTTGAATTCAAACTTGAATTTTTTCATGCATCATACACAGCGCTGGGCTGCTGTTTGTAGTCTCAAACACTCAGCATCTCTGTACTCGCTTACAAATTATGCTATAACACTTTACACAGGCTACCTTCGGGTAGGTTTCTTATCTTGCTGCTGGAATAGGTGTTCTCCACGGAAGTACAGCAACAACTCTTTACAGGGCTACAGATCTTCTCCTTCAACACAGGCCAGTCACTGAGAGCTGCCAAAAGAGTTGGTGCTGAGAGACTCTCCGTCAATTGCTGATGAGGTGAGATGCTGTCTAGGGTAAGTCGATATGCGTTAAAGGAGAAGCAACCATGTTGGACTGCCCCTGTTTAAGGAGAGGATGCAATGATCAGAGGCATGCGGTCCCGATTCCAAACTAGCCCAAGAGCACAGACAGCGACTGTTCCTGGGCTAAAGTGCCTCCTTCATGGGGCAGACAGGCATGTGATCTCCTCTCTCCTTTGTCACTGAACCTGATTGCAGTAACTCCGTATCTTCTCTCTTCACAGCAAGCTCTCAGCTTCCTATTCCCTTTACCACGGCTTTGATATAAATTGTTGGTTTTAACAGCGTAAAACAAACACACATACATAAAGAGCCAGAAACCAGGAGAAAGCAATCTAGAAGGATAAATTATATTAGATTACGGTAGATTTTAGATTTCTGTAGTGCATTTCATTATTTTTGTAAATAAAGATTTCGAATTTGTTACAGTGTTATTAGGGAATTGTTCATATTTTTTGTCCCGAAAATGGATTATTTTGAATTTTAAATATCTACAATTATATTAAATTGAGTAGAGAGGCTTATTTTACAACAAAATATGAGGGGATGTGTAAGTTTGTCCATCCTTTTTAAAATAAAAATAAAAGTTAAAATTTTTGTTTTAGATGGAAAAATAATATCAACTATAATAAAAAAAAATGAATATGTTGTAAAATAATAAAAGTAAGAAAAATGTGCCAGGACATCTATAATTTAGTTATTGATAAATATTAAAAAAAAAATATACTTAAAAATATTTAATAATAAAATACTATTTTAATTTGCTTGATAAATGTTTCAATGTACATGTTAGGTAAAAAAATTTTAATGTCAATTGAGTATTAAAAAAAATTTATATAATTATCATGAAAGTTAAGTTTAGAGTAAATTTTTATTAATCTTATATATAGTTAATTTAAGTACAATTTAAATAACAAAAAATAACCTATTAAAATTTGATCTCTGCGTTAACATTAAATCTATGCTTAAAATTGACCTATACTGATAAATTATGCGATCCCTGTTAAAAGATAAATCTATGCTGATAAATTATGCGATTCCTGTTAAAAAAATAAATCTATACTGATAAATTGTACCATCCTCTTATATTTAAGAGATATTTCTTATATAACCATAACAGTTATATCAAACTCAATAATTTCGTTTTAACCAACCATACAATGATCCATCCCTATTATTCATCTCTGACTTCATTTCTTAGGAGTTATTCCGACAGCGTATTCCCCATTTTTCAGTGCTAACTGAAATACTTTCCGTCCTAAGAGTACAACCAAAGCAGGCAGGCATTGTTGACCATCCTCCCTTGATGGATTCAATAGATGCTTTATTCTCCGTAATTTCCAAACCATTAGTGGAAGGAATGTGAGATAGTCCCTCTCTTATCTTCCATTCATCCTTTGTCTCTACCGCATTTCCCTCCCTTCAATGCCTATTGAAAAGCCGAATCCTATCCACTAGCACATCCAGATTTTTCCAAATTTGGATAAATCAAACTTTGTTTCAGTTCCTTGCTTCAGTTTCCACAAGTCCCTACAAGTGGTCGAGTTCTCTACAACTGGAAACACTAGTTCCCTCTTCATCTTCAGATTCATTAAGCCTTAACATCCTCTATTCTGCTGCTACCCTAACAAAATATTAAAATCTTTAAGCACTGTCCAAGTTCCTTCCACCTCGAGCCAACCATCTTCCTCTTCCCCAACCAAAAGAAACTCACTCCTGCAGCTATGGAACCTATTACTACCTGGTCAATCACAACCAGCAAGAGGAAAAAAGCATGCAAGGAAAGCTTGAGAAGGATCATAAAATTTTACCTTCTCAATTATGATATTGGAAAGATGGATAAATTAAAACAGATTCTTATTAAACTGTCAGCAGGACTGTAGGCTGTATGGGGCATGATAGTGGTTCAATTTGCGTGAGATTTATATTGAACACCATAAAACAGCTAATTAAAAACAAGAAAAGCAAAGCACACAACCATCCGCCATTACATCAAATAACAGAAAACATAAATAAAAACAAGAAGGAAACCGTGGTAGCCAGTACCACGTTTCAATGCAAAAATATTATATAATTAAGGATGCATTGTAGGTGTAGAAAACATAAACGAAAACAAGAAGGAAACTCTGATGGCCAGCACCACGTTTCAATGCAAAAATATATATAATTAAGGATGCATGGCAACCACCAGTTTGAATGCAAAAATATTTTATAATGAGGGATCCATGGTAGGTGTTGATTGGCTAGTTGGACTCTTTTCCAACAACCCTTTTTTTCTCGGATCTGTCACTTACCAGCCCTGCAATGACCCACCCTTGGTGCCTTGCAATGACCCATCCTTACCCATCCTTAGTCTAGACTCTAAAGATACTCTTCCGAAATAAGAATTTCTTTCTATTTTCTAAATCTCCATGCACATGTACTTTTTTAATGGAGAGATCAGCAGTTTCTATCTTCTACCACTGGCTTTTCTCCACTAAAGCTCTTCCGCAGTTATAACATATAAATTCTAAGAATGGATGTTTGAATGTTAGTGAAAATAAATATTGTGTTCCTCCAGCAGAAGGGGTTACATATTTAGAAACATGAGCAACCCACTATTGTCTGCTTCCATAATTCCGATAATATGCAAGTCTGCTGCATAGATCTGGGCCAGCGAATAGCTACCTTTGGGGTGGAATTTCTTATACATTATGTTTCTGTCAGGTTGAAGATGTTTGATTTTGATCAAATATGAGTCTAAACAACAAGAAAATGGGTTTTAAAATTATGAAATCGCGTTGCTTTTGGACAGCGCGAATAGTTACCTTTGGGGTGGAATTTCTTCTACATTATTCTGTCAGGTTGAAGATGATTGATTTTGATCAAATATGAGCCTAAACAACAAGAAAATGGGTTTTAGAATTATGAAACGGCGTTGCTTTTGGACAGCGGAACTGAAACGACTGTTGAAAGTCCCTGATCTAGGGAAAATGTTTTAGTGCTGGATGACTGCATAAGGAAAGATATTTCTGGAAATCGGTGGTGAAAAAGGAAAAAATACCGCCATCTAATTGCAACAATGAGTTGTGTTGTTGAGAAGTTGAATCCATTGCACTATTAGTCGGAAATTGCACATAATAGTCAAATTAAAATGAACAAATAAGTATTCCCCTGAGACTGGACAAATGTTCTTCTACACCAACGGAAAACTGAAACTGATTTCAAATCCAGCTTAGCAAATCGTCTTAAAAGTTATTATTCTCAGACAATAAAGAAAAATTCTAATAAATTTCTCCAACATTTATCTACTGTTACAAATGTGTACTGGTTTCTTCCTTCAAAAACACAAAAAAAAGCAACGAAACTGGTGATTTGCAAGCAGCTGGAAACAACAGGACAAACCTGAAATTCTCGGGCTTTGTTGGCCAATTGCTCATGTCTCTCTGGCTCACAGGCATAGCCCTAATGAACAACATATCTCCCCAGTCCAATTTGTGGCCACCTACTGCAAACTGCTGGGCATAGCCTTCAACGCCGTTGGGTTGTAAAGCATACTTCTGCTTTTCTTCTAACGGAAGCTTGAAAAACTCATGGCTTAGTCCTTTCATTCCCTCGATCAGTGGATGAGGAACCCCGTGGTTTATTAGCTACACAGAACACAATGGCACACATGGCACACATTATCTATTAACAATGGTGAAGATGAACATATTATTTATTAACATGATGAAGATGAATGACACTGGATAGTTGGTTCAGAAAAATCTAGATAATAAATTTAGAAAATAAATTCCAAACTAATCCACCCATACCCATTGTAATAATTGATCAAAACGTAAAACGTATTGAAATGACTCACAAACCTGAAAAAATCCCCATTCTTCACAAGCCATGTGAAGTTTGAGCATCTCTTCCTCCGAACGATTGTTGTCCAAGAGATTTTTCAAATCAATAATCGGAATGCTACTGTCAGGAGTTGGGCTTTTCACCGTAGGTCTGTCTTCCTCTGATCTGACGTATTCCTCTGGCACTGTCTCCAGTTGTTTCGTACTGAGTTCCTGCACATTTGGGACTGTTACAAATCTGCTCATCCCTGGTTTGGAGACTTCTGATACGGGGCTCATTTTTCTTTCTGGTATGAATCGATAATCTGCAATTTTTCACAGACCTTCTCATCAACTCATAAGACGCTACTATGACCAACTCCTGCTGTAATTTCAACTTTATGTGTAATTTTTCAATGTAAAACACAACGATAAGAATTTTATAAGACCGATGTTCCTTTATTACTGAAAAGTTGACGGGTTAAAGTATTTTAATTATCAACCAATAAAAACCTTCTTTCTCGTAACGCCTTCATACTATCATGTCTTTCAACACCAACGCATTACTTCGATCTTCGCTGAGTAGTTCAGTTCTTGTCCTATACAAGAATACTATTAGCAAACACCTTAACCCTAAAATAATCCGTTTTAAATCGACAATTTTATTTATTTTAATTATTGAGTTTTTTTACTCATTTTATCTCATTTTATGTTATTATTTTGTAATGTAATTTTATTTAATCAAAATGTTTACATAATGAGACAAATAAACTGAGTAACCAGGTTCAGGTTAGGCAAACAAAATTAATAAAACTTCAATGTTCTGGCGTCGCTGAAAGACAATTTCATGTTGAAGACTGAGTAACCAGGTTCAGGTTAAGCAAACAAAATTAATAAAACTTAAAATTACATTTTTGGAGAGTTTATTCGCTAAGGTTCCCAAATCTTGAGACGAATATGAATAAGTCAAATATTAGCAACAAGGATAATTTCTTGAAGGTCGTCTTAAAATTTTATTGAAATTCCTTGATTATGATCACGGAAATTCAAACATGTTCCTAACCCAAAAAAGTTAAAAAACAAAAAAAAATTGAAAGCTAGAGTTTTAAAAGAAATTTTAGATTGCTTACAGTAAAGAAATGTAACTTCATAATAAGGGAGAGATCAATACACTTTGTTTCAGTTAATAATAGAGATCAATACAATTTAAGTGTTTTAAGTTGTTTGAATAATACTCTATATTGTCATATATTGTGTTAATTTATATAGAACACAATTTTATTTTAAGGATAAGTTATGGGATGATAAATAGTTAGAGGGAAAAGGAAGTTAAGCTATTATAAAGAGGTGATGAACTCCAACCTTGGAAACATCTTTTTGTCTTGAAGAGTGCTAAAAAAATGAACATTGCAAAGACAACAAGTAATTATCATGACCTTCGAAGTAAAATTAAGTATTGGTCTATTTCCAAAACACCTTGGAAAGAAAGAGTTTGTCACCTTTAAAATAGTAAGAGGGTTGAATATGGAAAACACATTGTGTTGGATTGTGTAGCTCCTGCTCAACTACTCTCTTACTTTCTTAATGTTCAATAGATCATATTGGTGTTAGTGAATGCTAATCATAGATATTTTTTATTTCTATTTGTTCATTTGTTTTATCACAATTTTGATATGTTAAATTTTTATTTATACCATATATACTTAAACTATATAAATCTAGACATTTATAAACAATTATAATAGAAGTGTAATGCTTCAATAAAATATAAAAGTTAAATATTCCAAAATACATATGTAAATTAAAAAAAGGGTTATATATATAAGTGGGTTTAATGGGTAAGAGCATGTGTTTCTTCCTAAGTGGTTATAGGGGTAGACTATGTATGTAATTTTTAGACATTAATAGTCAAAATATGTGCTAAGGTAAAAGCCCTTGTCCCACAAACAGGGAGCCTCTACACTAATATGGGTAAATATTATATATATATTATATATATTAATATATATGAAGTGTAATATTTCATTAAAAATAAAAAATGAATACAATAAAAATAAAAAGTATCTAAAATTAAATAAATTTAATATTAGATACCTTTAGGTTGAAGTTTCACAAGTCAAAGTCAAATATAAATAATCTATGAAGAATCAAACAACTTAACCTATATATATATAATATTATTGTAGCCTACACTTTAAATATAAATTATGTTTATAGATAGTTTAATAATATAAAATATAATTGAAGAAAAAAACATTATTATATACGATAATATCTAAATTATAAAAGTAAAAATATAAATAATGTACTCAAAATTTGAATTGTTGCTTCTTTTGTTAAAAACCCTCTATGAAAGGCATATGATAGAATTTCGAGATGGTATTTCCAATTGATTTTCCAATTGCCCATACCATGTAAAGAGCCTAGAATTTCATTCCTCCTAGATATGGTGACACGAAATCCAATTAAAAGGTTTAAATTGTAAAATCTCTTTCAAATTAAGAAGCAAAATGTGCACATGACATTTTCGTATATTGTTGGATTAGTTTATGATAATCGTAGAATCACAAAAAAAAATATGTATATATCTACATTCTTTCTTAATAGTAATAACATGTAAAATTTTTAAAACTAATTAATATATGTAATATATAAATAATATTAATTTATATATTTATAACGAAGTAAAATAGAAATGTCAAGTAATTCAAATAAAATAAAAATTAAAAATATATAAAAGAAATAATGATGTAAATTGAAATAATTATTAAATTTGGTTGTTTCTTTATTATTCGTATTTCTGTGTTATAATGTTATTAAACATTTAACTATATATAATATAATAATATAAATTTATATATTTATAACCAATTTGAAAATCATATATAATATATATATATATTATATATAAAAGAATATCACTATATTAAAGAATATGAGAATTTTTTAATTTCCTTGTCATTTTTTTTATGATAATGGTGGTGGTGGTGGTGGTTAAAGTCCATTGAGACCAAATTTTGGATAAACATGTCATTCAGATTATTCTAATGTATTTCTAACCACTTACTATGGTTCATCATCATCATTAAAATGGAAAATTTTATCTGAACACATCAAGCCAACAATCAAAATATAATTTTGACCGAAAATCTCTTTGAATACCAGCTTCATATTATAAAAAAAAAATTCTAACCATTCTTATATAACATATAAAAATCGTTCCAAATTACTAATATATATAGTTTTTATTAAAATTGAATATAAATGGTTTAATATTTGTTGAATTTTAAATTAGGTTAGCCTATTATATTAATATTAATATTAGTATAATATTAAATTTTTTTAAATTGAATATAATAGTGTCGATATTTTGTTCAAATTTTAAAGTCATCTAACTCAAACACGTTTAGCGACTTAGTCCTAAATAGATAATAAATGTTCCTCTGGTAGGCATTTAGTTTCTGTCAAATATAAATAATTTATATTTATAATTTTTATTTATTTTAAGAATTTTGAAAAATAATTTATTTGGAATTATTTATTAATTTTTTTTAAATATTAAATTAATTATTTTTATTATATAAATATCTTTATGATTATTTAATTTTTGGTTTAAATATTTATTATTATTTAAGATTAAATTTCTCATCATTAAAATACAAAATTTTGCCAACATATTTTTTACCAATAATATGCCATGCATAAAACTGAAATTATTGAAAATAAACTGTTTTGAAGTTAATTTTGTTATTTTTAATATTGCTATATTATAATTTTTATATTAATTAATATAAAAATTATGATTTTAGTTTTTTTTAGTTTAAGTAAATTAAGAAAAACCATTACAACATTAGAAATAATTGATACAAAATCTTTTAAATTAAATAAAAGTCAAAAGACCTTTACCTCCCTACGAAAAATATATTCTACAAAGTAAGAATCCTTCATTATATTAATTTAAAATATGTATAACAAATTAGCATATACCTTTCATTGTTAAAATTGATCAACATGCAATAAGCACAAATTCCTATCGGGACAGCTGGAATTTGTCATCTTCTTAGCATCTACCTTAAATGTACCACGTCATATGCCTCAAGTTGCCTCAATTTATATTACAATTTGAACACGAATTTAGCCGCATCTTAGGTTAATGTGAGATGAAACACGAATTTAAATAGAATATGTTTTATTTAGATTTTCATTTTTTAATGTCAAGATTGTGTCCAATGTGCAATATAATACTTTCAATTGTTAGGAAAACTTGTCTTTCTCTGTACATCCACATCTGTGTTGATATAAATTTGCTATACGAATATATTTTGTGGCGGTATATATGTCATTTGCGAAAATGTAATATTTAGGATTATTAAATATTTTTTCAAATAAAAATAAGTGGAAAGATATTTATTGCATGATAAAAATGGGTAACTTAAATATATATTTATTTTTTATTATTTTGTTGGTTTTAAAATTTTCCCTCATATTTTTTTATAACAATGATTTGGGAGAAGTTAGAAGAGATAATGGTTTTTTTTTCCAAGTGAAAGGCTGTTGTGACAAGGTCATACAAAAGGTTATTGCCACGTTTAGGACTGTTAAAGAACAAAAAAAATTAAAATGGAAACTAAATGATTGCAAGAGACCATTTATTATCTATTTCAAACTAAGTCGCTTAAATCGTGTTTGAGTTAGATGACTTTAAAGTTTGAACAAAATATTGACAATATT